>MU768919.1:50746-62392 GCA_026770625.1 Nicotiana glauca
AAGAGCCTAAGGGCCATCCGAAAGATCCTAAAGGCCAATGTGTTAAAACCTTGAGGGTCGATAGCCCCGAGTCAAAATTTGACTCGAGGATCGAACCCCGAACGGTCAAATGTTATCAATCATTCAACGAGCATGAAAACCTGAGGGGCTTATATCATAAGTCCGACACAACGGATTGGTTATCGACAAGCATCAAAATTTATTCTAAAACAGCAAAGAGAAGACGAGAAATGATGAAAAGTGAAGATCCTTACATATATAATAAAGTTTCACAAAGACATATTTGCAAGGTTCACACCTGGAGCCCTTACACAAAAAAGGAACAAATAGAAACCTAATTTACCACTGAGGTCACTTGACCATACAGAGCTCCCTCAGAAGTTGTGCCTTCAACGGCTTGGCCCTCGACCTCCAGGACACCAATGGCATCCTCCCCCTCGAGGACTTCACCTTTATCTTCATCATCCTCCCAACCACTAGTTGAACCATCATCAGAAGAAAGCAAAGCTGCCGATTCTTCCTCTAGGGCCTTCACCCTCAAGATCTCATCAAACAAATCGATGCCCCATGCATTTACATCCTCGAGATCCTATCTTCGAGATCGTAATCAGCATGCTCCAGGGCTCGGGTTAGTTCAAGCTCAGCCTCTTCAGATACCTTCCTGGCTCGAGCATTTGCAACATCAACATCTTCTCGATACGAGGATATGAGCGCCTCGACTTCGGACTTAGCTGCAGATAGCTCCGCAACTGATTCGTCATGGAGATCTTTGTACTTATGGCTTTCTCCCCTTGACCCTTGGAGTTGATGCTCAACCAAGGTCAACTTCTCTCGAAGAGTTTTTTTATCGGAGGACACTTCATCTCTGCGCTGCTTCAGCCCAAGGATTTCAGTATCTCTGACTTTAAGCTCCTCTCACATTAGATAATCTTTTTGATTAAGCTGAAAGAATCAAATTAAGGTATTAAACGCTCAATTGACTAAAGCATAAAAGTATTCCCACAAAGGTCGTATTACCTGCTCATCGAGATCGGCCCGCTTTCGAGACATCCTCTCAAATATGCTTGAAGGTCACTTGGCTCCTCCTCCTTTTGGGCATAAAGGCCCTTAAGCTCGTTCAATTCATAAGTGAGCCTCCTAAATTTGTTCTCACAATGAGACAACTCAGCTTGTGACATGGAAAAAGCTTGGTTGAAGAGCATCAAGGCCTAAAAACACATAGTAAAGGAGTAGGAAAAGCAAGAATCCAAACTCAAAATACAGTGGTTAAGTTAAGATTAACTATTTTCGAAGCTTCTTGGCTTCTTCGAAGATCAATGAGGCATCGATATCAGGGCCTTCCTCAACCCCGAAAACATATCCTTCAAACATACCATTCTCTATGGGGGATGCCCCCACGACGGGAGCTTTCATATCTTGGGCATCCCGTATTTGCCCAGGAGAGAATGATGGGCCCGGCGGAGGCTCATCTACATTGATCACTGATAACCTAGGATTTTAACATGATTATACCCTCTACTTGCTATTGCTTTTGTTATAAATTGCAACAAAATAATACCAAACTGCTTACAAGTTGTGCTTGATTGCAGGTTTGGGCGACAAGATGACAAATGTCAAAGATCGGCTCAAAACGGAGCGAAACCTGCCCAGTGTCAAAGACCAAGTGAAGTGAGGAACGGGAAGACCTAACGCGGACCGCACTGATATGCCACGCGGCCGCGCTAGGAGATTCAGAGAGTGGCTAATTCAAGGGTAGTCTGCGCGCACGTGCTCCATTTATACGTGGTCCGTGCCAGTGAGTTTCAGAGACCAACAATTGCAAGATAAAGTCCCATGCAGCCGTGCTACATTTCTACGCGGTCCACGTGGATGAGATTCAGAGAGTTGGAGTTTTGGCTAAATATAGCCACGCGGCCGCGTTGCATTTCTGTGCGGTTCGCGCCATTTTCACACCGCGGCAGTGCTATATTTCTGCGCGGTCCGCGGTCTGCGGTCCCAACTTTAGAGAGTATAGTTCAAGAGTCCAAGAGCCAACGCGGCCGCGCTACCTTTTTGCGCGGTCCGCGCTGACCCCACAGGAGTATTTTTGTCCAGTTTTTCCAGCCTAGTATAAATAGGATATTTTACCATTTTTAGGTCAAGTTTTATATTATGAACAAGAGCTGCGCTTGTGAGAATGTCAGGTCTCTGAAGTTTTCCAGCGCGGTCACGCTACATAACAGTGCGTTCCGTGCTGGCTTGTGCAAGGGGGCTAAGTCTCTGAAGTTACCAGCGCGATCGCGTAGCACTTTTGTGCGGTCCGCGTGGGCAGCTCAGTCCAATGTGAAGGATATAAATCCAGCGAGGTCCGCAACCTTTTTTGTGCGGCCGCGCTGGTAGGTAAGTGAAAGGCCCCACAGTTTTCTATAAATAAAGACCCAAGGCCTCATTTTTTACCCTTTTCGCACTCTGACTTTCTAAGCCTATTTTCTACTGTTCATCTGAGACATTTGCATCAAGTAGTTTGATTCCTCATCATTCTTGGTAACATATCTTGCAATTTTGTTCATTATTTTGTTGCTTCCCAGTAGTATAACATCTTATTTCTTCCCATTTCTCTTAGGTTTAATGATTAGATTAGTTTTTTTGTGTTAATTTTGGACACTGGGCATAAATTACTATATGGTTAATTGAGTAGGGACAACTAGGACCCAAAATGCAAAACCCTAACTCAATTAAAATCCTTAGCCCAGCACGGCCGTGCATCATTTCTCCGCGGTCCACGTCGATTTTCTTGTGTGCTTAGTTTGATACCAGCGCGGCCACGTCGCATTTCTACGCAGTCCGCGCTGACCCAATGCGGCCGCGGTCCATATCAGTACGGACTATGTTGGGGAGATTCAGAGAGGCTTGTTTTGGTATAGTTGCTCGGCGTGGCCGCGCTTCAGTTTTACGCGGTCCGCGCGACCGCGTGACTCTTTTGCGCGGTCTACACACCTCTGTTCTGCTACACTGCTTATGTGTCATGAAATTAATTGTGTTCTCCTCTTGTGTTCTTCATCTATTACATTGCACGTGCTTAAACTAACAATGTTAGATGTGTATTCTTTTTTCAAATCATGGTTAAAAAAAGAGGTGGTAAAAAAACCACAACAATCCGGGAGAGGTGGTGCCTCCCGAGGGGGTAAGGGAAAGAAAATTGTTAAACTCACTCCCCAGGCTCGGGAAAACATCAAAAAGACCCGTAAGTTGATACAGGATACTGACAGGGTTGCCTCTCACTCTTCGGGGAGTGAGTATGCACCATCCAGGAGCATCACCTTGGAGTCTGCCCCCACTCACATCACTGACCCACTCCAACTACATGACACTCCTCTACCTTCACCCTCATAAAAAATACCAGTCAATGTTGTCTCGGATTCGTCTGATGAGTCCGTAGCAAAAAGTAATGAACAATACTCCACCTCCCCCACAACTTCATTAACTGGGGAGAGTGCAGGATATGGTGAGAGGGTAAGCCTCAAGTCGGGGGAGTTGATCGAACCAGAAAACTTGAAGCCTGGGTAGACAGATTTGTTAGTGAGTTGGCATTCCACAAATTTAGAGAGTGGTGGCCCGTGAGGAAGTTGATCCCAGAGAGAACATTCATTGACAAAGACCTTTTACCTCTCAACCCAAACGTGCAAGAGCAATTCCGTACTAGATTTGGCTGGGACTTCTTCAAGGAGAAATGTATTGATGCCAATGAACATATGGAGAAAGAGTTTTATTGCAATGTCTCTCACATAGTCAAAGACACGAAAGTGACGAAGGTGAGACACAAAATGGAAGTGTTTGATGGGAAGTCGCTGAATGACTACATGGAGTTCAAGGAGGAGGATAAATCAGAGTATTTAGCTAAGTTGGCAATGGGTGAAGCAGTGCGTCCTTGGTTGGCCGAGTACTTGGCAGCCCCGAGCACTGTTCCAAAATGGTTGAAAACGGGGGAGAAGATTCTACGGAACTCCTTCAGTTTTGAAGCTAAAGGTTGGTTGACTTTGTTTGTAGTAGGCTTGATCCTTCCACCAATGATCACTCAGTTCCTCTTGCCCGGGCTGTTCTTGCAGCATCCATCATGGTCGGGCTTCCTCTCAATATGGATAACATTATCTCGAGGGTGATCTCTGCTGTCGGACAGGAGACCAACACAAACTACCCTTTCCCTAACACCCTATCCATGTACTTTAGGGATTTGGAGGTCAAGAAAAAAACATTTTGATGTCAAGACAAAGCCGGTGGCCCCCTATTCATGGTATAGCCAGTTGGGTTCACACAACCCAAAGTCAAAGAAGTACCAGCCACCCACCTCTGCCCCACATGGCTAGTTTGAGGAGCCAGTTATGGTAGAGCCTTCTACTGGGCAATCCACCATTCCTGCTACTACTACCAGTGAGACCTTGCCCCCAGGTCCTTCTTCTGTTGCTGGCCTTTCTACTTCAGCTGACCTGGCAGTCCCTCCATTAAAGACTCATCGGTTCACTGCCCACCAGCTTAGTCAGTCTTTAGCCAGTCTGAACAACTGGATCTTAGCTGCGGCATCCAAGTTGTCCACCTTGGCTACTACAGTTGAGGCCCAGTCAGCACCAGCCACTGTTCAGATTCCACATTCTATTGAGGAGACATTGAAGAAGCTCATGGCCAACCAGGAGAAGATTTTAGAGACTCAGGCCACCTTGACTAAGGTGGTAGATTTGCATGGTAAGGCTTTTAAGGACCTTGCCAAGGAACATAAGAAGATGAGAAAGTCAAGGGCGTCGAGGGAGTCGGTGAAGAACCTTCGAGCTGACGTTGACAAGCTATTGGCAGACCAGATGCCTTTAGACTTGCTATTTGGGGATTCAGCCCTTGATCCAGTAGCATCTCAGCCACAGCAGGATGAGGAGCCTAGGCACCCAAGGAAGAAGAGGAAGCTTCCTAGCACTGAGGGTGTAGTGATCGAGGTAGCACAGATTCAGTAGGTTCCCTCCAGTGTTGCACCAGATGTTCAGCCGGCCCATGTCCTAGCAGCAGAGCAGCAGTAAGCCGGGAACTAGTCTGAGGTTCCCGCCAGTACAATGGACCAGGGGACCACTGAGCAGCCCATGCAGACGGATCAGGCTTAGGGGCCATTCTATATCCTTTATCTTATTTTATGCTTATATTTGTAGTGGGCATTGGGGACAATGCCAGCTCTTATTCGTGGGGGTGCACCCTACCCTTTTTATTTGATACACTTGGATGACTGTATATATTGGATTTTTAGTTTATGATTATTAGATTTGATAGTTGGCCTGTATATAATTTCTCATTTTGGCTACTTTCTACTTTATGTATATATCCATCCCACGTTGTTTATTCTACTCCCCTATTGTACATATTTATTCGATTTTTCTATTTTCGTTAATTTTTTTTTCATTTTTAGCTTCGTAGTTAGGCTCGTAGCATTTTGTTTTGGTTTTGGAGTTTTCAATAAGCCCTTGGTTTTCTTAATGCCACGATTCGTTCCAAGGGTAGAGTATTGTGCGAACCGGGTGGCTCTTCCCAATGATAGATGGCGTGATAACCTTCTTAAGGGTTTGAGTACATTTTTTGATTTTCTTCTTTTGATTTTGATATTTCGTAGTTAAGGGTACCTCAGGCAAAACTTCACTTGGGCCTAACACATTTGCCTTTGATCCCATGGTCAAAGACATAATGTTGTGTTTAGGACGGTGAAATTCGTGGCCTTGAGACTCTTGTGTTGACCAAACAATCATCATGTGGTCGTGTTGGACCATTGTGCGCTTGAATCGTAACTAAGGTCATTGTGGGCCCTCAACTCGATGTCTTTAGCAATCCTTGAGTGTGTGTGGTGAGATTTCAAATCGTGAGTCCAAGTCCCGAGCCAATGGTCTAGAACTTACCCCGAATGTTTGTTGAGATGAAATCCTAGGTGAAATTTGACTTGAGAAGTGATTATAGGCTCTCCTTGATCCAAATTCTAAGTTGAACAATTCCATAGCCTCCCAATGAAATGATTCCCTAGTTAACCCTTTTGAGTCTTAAACTTTTTTTTCTTTCAAGAACCAAAGCTACAAGCCTATACCCGTTTTTAATGAGACCCTCTCTTTGCACCCAAATCTTCCCTTGAGCAAATGACAAATGTCTAAGTTTGGGGGGAGAAGCAAGAAAGGAAACAATGTGGTAAACGGTGCAAAAGCAAAAGAAAAGGAAGGCAATGAAAAAGAAATAAAATAAAAGACAAAAAGAAAGACCAATGTGAATGAGAACAAAAAAGGGGGTTTCAAAGAAAACAAAAGTGAAAAAGGGTGTGAAAAAAAAGTAGAAAAAGGAGAAATGTGTTGAATTGCATAAGAAAGAGTGACAGTGTGTCTCTCTAACCCCTTGAAAAAGAAGTGAATACTCTAATGAGTCAAGAAAGTGTGCCAAAATGAAACAAAAGAATGACTTAAGGGAAGATTGAACCCAATTGAACAAAAACATATCCTACCCTTAACCAAAAGCCTTTACAATGACTCCACAAAAGCCCTATATGATCTTGAGTTGAAGGGAACCTATATTAGTGGATACTTACATAAAAGGCAAGCATATGGTACCTAGAGCCGGAATTGTGACCTTCTTTCTGAGAGAAATGAGTGAAAGCCCATCAACCACGGTTTGAGTGTCATTACTCTAAAAGGTGAGGTTCGCTTAGGAAGAGTTGAGGATGTGTGAGTTTGGGTTCCACAATGACCAAGGTATTTGGGAAAAGCTCTTTGATGAAATGAGTCAACCCTTGATGCTCTGGTGTCACAATTGATCCATAGTTTTCAAAAGCTTAAAATGTGTTAATGATGCATTCGTATTGAGGGCAATTGTTAGTCCCAATTGACTCTTCTTGAGAAAAAGAGTCTATGACCCCAAAATTGACCCAAGAAGGAATTGGGATGGAACCATGAGAAATGGTAGTCCCAATTAACGGGTTAAATCTCGAGAGAGTAATCACCCTACTTGAACCCTAGTTGCTTGGTCTAATTGGCCTACCCAGTTGGTTTCGAGAGGGTCAATTGGCGAAAATTGCTCTCTCTGCCGAGAGGTGTCAGAGTCGGTACAACTGTGCAATGGTTATAACATTGATCCCAAATATGTCAATCTATTATTAATAGTTTCTACCCGTTAGTTGAGGATCTAGGTGATGCCACAACCCTAGTTCTTCTCTCTATAGTTAATACAACCTAGCGATATTTCCTTAGCATAATTTAGTCTTAATCCTTAATTGATAATAGTAGTTGATAAAAGAAAACCCAAAAATGTTAGGAGTGCAATTAGAAGCACAAATGCATTCCTAGTCTAGACAGATACGCAACTCCACTCCAAGCTCTCTGTGGAAAAATCGACCCCGATACCACTATTCGGGTAAAAGCTGTAGCACCCGCTCTTCCTACCATTGTGTATGGTTGAGTTGGCAGCGATCAATCATCTCGAAAGGTTCAACTGGGTCCTTCTCCCCCCCCCTCGAGGGACTTTGTTACTGGTTTCTTTGGGTTCATCAACTAAGTGCCCCTAGGCACCCGATGTTTTTTGTTCATTGGTCGGCTCAGGAACTGTATCTGAGCCCCCCTCAACAATTCCCTTAGCTCGGGTCGGGACCACCTCAACGACCTTCATTCCTGCAACCTCAGACTCAGCCACTTTTGGCTTAGTAGACTTTGAGGCAACAATGCTTCCTCTTCCCCTAAGTGCTAGCGGGTATTCATCATTCTCTTTTCCCTTGGCACGAAGACTTTTGGTCGCTTCCCGAGCTTCGGGGTATCTACTTCGCAAGCGGAGGTTCCCTCATCAAAACAGACTCTCGAAGGCCTGCATAGGCACAAAGGATGAGAGTACTATCTATAAATATATTCTCTAAGGAACTCAAGTATGACAGAAATAAAAAATCACCATGGTTTTTGGCCTCCAAACGGGTTTTATCCAGATCACGCCACACACGTTTAGCATATGGGTAGGTCGAATCGAGTCATCGGACACAGCCCGCAATATCTTTGACAGTACCGGGGTACCACTCAACAGCTGTATCATCAAATGAAGTTAATTCTAAGGAAATAACAAATGTCCGATTAGCAAAACATGTTTACTTACGATTCATATTCTATTCCTCGGAGAATGGATTCTCTCAGCAGGGATCAGGTCCGGGGTCCTGACCCAGACAAAGTGACTAAACCACCCTCGGTCCTTGTCTTCATCGATGCTAGCAAAAAAGGCCTTCAGGGATCGACGTTTTAACTTAATCAGGCCACCTTGATAAAGTCGGGGGCTATACAGTCTAATCAGATGATGAAGGGTAAAAGGCATCCCCTTGACCATGTTCGAGAAATACCTAATCAGATAAACGACGCGCCAGAATGATGGATAGATTTGTCCAAGCGTCACCCGATATTGTCTGTAAAAATCAAGGATCACTAGGTCTATCGGTGGCAAAGAGGCTCCTACTGTGACTAAGGTGAAAGGCTATGTGTATACACTTAGGAACCCGGCTTTGTGCTTGGTTATTTCTTCTCCAAGTGAAGGAATCTTTACTTGCACCGCCTTCCCCCAACAACAGTCGACCTTCACCTTCTCAGTTATTAGGCTGATGTATCGAGACAAGGGTTCACATCATCCCAGAACAGAGGAAGGGTTTTCGACCTGGAAATAATAAGATAAATCACAAGGCCTGAGAATACACTCCTTGATACTAAGAGGAACTACCGGTTTATCTTTGGTCGTTCGAGAAGATAATAAAGCCTTTTCCTTTTGAGGAACAGATTTAGAAGTTTTATCCATCTCTAAAGCCAAAGATCCGAGAATACGGATTGAAAAAGGCTAAATTAAATTTTGGAAGCACTAAGAGAGTAAAATCTGCAAGGTTATGCAATTTGTCTATTTATAAAGTTCATTTAAACGTACTGAGGAAGCCAAAAGGCCGACCGTCGACCACCTACAATTAATGATTTTTGGAATCGTACAAAAGCAACCCCTCATTCACTTTGACCACTTATGTCATGATGCTGACGTCAGGACCCAAGCATCGGGAATCAGTTTGTCAGAAATTATTAAGAACAATCTACAAGTCGGGTTCGAGTAGACACTCACTCGATTACTAAAACCAGGGGCTACTTGAATTCGAGCAAGTTCCCACTCGGGGACTATTTATAAAGCCTCAGGGCTATCTTTATTTCGAGTTTGTAGGTATGCTCATTTGACTATTTAGACAAAAGGCTACCCGAGTTTGAGCAAGTTATCACTCGGGGACTATTTATAAAGCCTCGTGGCTATATATATTTCAAGTTCGAGCGAACGCTTATTCGACTATTTAGCCTAAGGGCTACCCAAGTTCGAGCAAGTTCTCATTCGGGGACTATTTATAAAGCCTCAGAGATATCTTTATTTCGAGTTCGAGCGAACGCTCATTCGACTATTTAGCCAAAGGGCTACCCAAGTTCGAGCGAGTTCTCACTCAGGGACTATTTATAAAGCCTCAGGGCTATCTTTATTTCGAGTTCGAGCGAACGCTCATTCGACTGTTTAGGCCAAGGGCTACCCGAGTTCGAGCAAGTTCTCACTCGGGGACTATTTATAAAGCCTCAGGGCTATCTTGACTTCGAGTTGGAGCGAATTCTCAATCGACTATTTAGCCCAAGGGCTACCCATGATAGAGCAAGTGCTCACTCGACGACTATTTATAAAGCCTCAGGGCTATCTTTATTTTGATTTTGAGTGAACGTTCATTCGACTATTTAGCCCGAGGGCTACCCGAGTTCGAGCAAGTTATCACTCGGGGACTATTTATATAGCCTCATGTCTATCTTTATTTTGAGTTCGAGCGAACACTCATTCGACTATTTATCCCACGGGCTACCTAAGTTCGAGCAAGTTCTCCCTTGAAAACTATTTATAAAGCCTCGGGGCTATCTTTATTTCGAGTTCGAGCGAATGCTCATTCGACTATTTAGCCCAAGGGCTACCCGAGTTCGAGAAAGTCCTCACTTAGGGACTATTTATAAAGCCTCAGGTCTATGTTTATTTCAAGTTCGAACAAACGCTCATTCGACTATTTAGCCCAAAGGCTACCTATATATGGTCAATATGTTTCTTATCATGTCATTCTAAGAGACGCGGGGACTATCTATATACGGTCAAATTTGGGGAAAGACGATTTTAAGGCTTCTATGACATCTCAAGCCCGACCTCGATGGGATCAAAGCTTAGTCTAAGGCTCTCTCCCGAAGCACTTGCCTCGAGAGGGTATATCGAAGACTCATCATAGCGTACCTCGAGGTAGCATAAAAATCGACGACCGTCAGAAAGGCAGAAAACTCCCGAGGGCACGCGATGAGAACTGACAAAGTCTACGAGAAATAGTAGAAATCCGTACTAAGCCATTATACAACTTTACCAATAGCACTTCCTCGTCATTATTAAACACGTACTATGTTGGAATTCCCCCCTCCTATATAAAGGGGACCTTTGTCATTTTGTATCACACACATTATTGAATACAATAGAACATTCTCTGCTTTTCTTCCTAAACATGCTAAAAAAATTACTCTATAGATTTATTGCTTGTTCATTTATTGTTCATTGATTGTTCTTCATTTATTGCTCATTATTAACCGCAAAGGGCTATGGTTGAAGTCTTTTATACCATTGTTTCTTCACCAATTGTTCATTGCTAGCTGCCTTAGCTAGACCTCGAAGCCCCTGTTCCAGCCAGCTCAAGGCTCAGTCTTGCGATAGCTTTGGTTTGCATATCTTATTTTCTTTACTTACACTTGGAATATATTGCCGAATAACTAGTATTAAAATAAATTATATATTTTTAAAACCACAAATCAAATACAACTGTTAATACCATTTTTAAGGTAAACAAAATTAAAGAGAGAGTTTAAGTTGTGTAAGGGATTAGTATAAAGAATTTTTACAACAATCAATCAGATCAGCTTTATCATTGCAGTAACTTATTTTTAAGATTCCGAATGTCACATTTTAAGAATATTAATTATATGTATGTATCATTTAAGTGACCTGATAATATAAAAGTTAATTACACTATTCGTATATTATTTAAACTCAAAAAAACAAATGATCTTCTACGAAGATGTATTATAGGTTTATAGCTAATACTGCTACTAATTATAGATTCTCATTGTAATATGTTTTAAGTAATATAATTATAGCTCCTCGTCAATCGTGGGCTTAATAAAAAAGAATAATCTGGTTTTTCCAAAGCAATAATTTATTTCCGGAACAAAACAAGACCTGTAGAAATCCTTTGAGAAGAGGTTGTAACAAAGTAATTAATTGAATCGAACAGTAAGATGAGATATTTATTAATTACTTAAATACTTAATTAAGTGGTGCTTATAGTAGCAAAAGTTACTACAAATGCGCTTTAGCCGAACGAATCTGTAATTCTTCTTCTTTTCTTTTTTGGATGAAGCAAAGTGTTTCTCGACTACATTAAAACCCAGAGATTGATTCACTTGTAATTATAAAATTTCTAAATTATATTAGAGTAGAGGCTCAACTAAATCCAAATGGTTTGGGGTTTTTCTTTTTTTTTTTGGGAGGGGGGGGGGGGGGGCCGTTTTCCCAGCTGGGGGGCTGGTTTTAAATTTTTGGAAGGAAAAA
>MU768919.1:82416-95104 GCA_026770625.1 Nicotiana glauca
ACCACGACTCCTTCCGAGTTGAAAGAGGAGTAGCTTCCCAGTTATTAAGATTGGCCTGAGATCCCACGAACTGCACATCAATGTTGCTCGGACCTTCATCTGCTTCCACCATATTCACTTCATTGAACAACCTTTCAAACCTTTCGATCAATTCCTGGTCAGGTTTTATCATCACAGAGCTGGGCATTACTGTTGCTGGGCGCCTTTTAGTACCAGACCGGACAAAAAAATGGGAGAGGCGAGGGATAGGTTTAGGAAGGGTCCACACTCTCTTTTTCATCTTTCTGGCTTTCCTTATGTCAGCAGCAGCGGGTTTAAAGCCTAACCCGAAAGTATCAATATTACTAGGAAGAGACACTGGTTGTAAAATGCCCTGTAGTGAAGCTCCCAAACCCTTTCCGGGTAGAAATCCATTCTTTAACATCTTTGTTGCCACCATAACAGATGCGGTAGCCACCTTAGGTACAGGAACATACTCCCATTCTGGGACTTTGGCAACTGGCACTGTATCCACAACTTGGTACACCCATGGGCCCTTGTCATCTTCAACTTCCTCTAAGGGTGTGATAGCATTGCATGAATTGTCCTCCCCATGGACCACGATCTCCTGACGATCCCATTCAAATTTAACAATCTAATGTAGCGTAGATGGCACAGCTTTTATAGCGTGGATCCATGGTCGACCCAATAAAAGATTATAGGACACAGCAACATCAAGCACTTGGAACTCCATCGTGAATTCCACAGGCCCTATTGTAAGCTCCAGCACAATATCTCCCACTGTATTCTTCCCTCCACCATCGAATCCCCGTACACATATGATGTTTTTATGAATTCTTTCATTATCAACCTTCAACTTTTCTAGAGTAGATAGAGGGCAAATATTGGCACTAGACCCATTATCAATTAGCACCCGCGTCACCACGGAATATTCACATTTTACTGTGAGGTACAGGGCTCTATTGTGTTCAGTTCCTTCCATCGGCAACTCATCATCGGAGAATGTTACCCTGTTAACCTCAAAAATTTTGTTTGCAATCTTTTCAAGATGGTTCACAGTAATCTTCTCTGGCACATGTGCTTCATTTAAGATCTTCATCAGCGCCCGGCGATGTTCATCCGAATGGATCAGTAGAGACAATAGTGAGATCTGCGCCGGCGTTTTCCTTAATTTTGTTCCACAACTGAATAGTCCTGTGCCTTCATCTTTCTCAAAAATTCTTCAGCTTCATCCTCAGTAACAGCTTTTTTCACTGGTGCCGGATTGTCCCTAGCTGTTTTAGCTTTTCTTAATTCCTCAGGGGAAAAACACCTCCCTAATCTAGTCAAACCATGAGTTTCGCATACTTCATCTTTAACTTCTTTTCCCCGATACATAAGAGTCACTTTATTATAATTCCACGGAACAGCCTTTGTATCTACCACAGGAAGCTGAGTTACCGGTTTAATGATGACCGGTTCTGTTTGAGCACCCTTTACAACCAACACGGGCTTAACAATTGCTTCTGGTATTGTTACTTTAACAGGTTCCGGCTTCACTATCAACACTAGCTCATTAACCACCTGTTCCGCTGCAACCAATGCTTTCCCACCAATTGATTTCTCATCTGCTTTACTTTCACTTGCCTTGATCATCATCACCGTTTGAGATGGCTTCTTGCACTCTCCCCTCTGTACTAGCTAAATCATGTGAGCTTCATGATGAGTTGGTAATGGATTCTGCGTAATATTGGGAGTTTTTGGAGCCTGTACTTCAATTCTCTTGGTATCAATAAGTTCCTGAATAGCAATTTTCAACTGCCAACATTTCTCCGTATCATGCCCCGGAGCTCCTGAGAAATATTCGCAACTGACTGAATGGTCCAGGTTCCTCGGTGGTGGGTTTGGTATTTTTGGCTCAATAGGGTTTAACACTCCAAGCTGCCTCAACCTGTGGAATAGGCTGGTGTAGGATTCTCATAGCATAGTCAAAGTCTTTTTCTTTTGCAATCTGTCATTTCTAGCAGTGATGTGCCGGAGAATTTCGGCACATTTACATACTAATTGCTTAGATTTTTAGCTTGTTTTAATGCAAATATAATCTATACTTATGTAGTTTTGTTACTTCTACAGTGCATGAGGAAGGGGAACTCAAGAAGATAGAAATAGAAACAAAAAAGGGCAAGAAAAGAGCAAAAGTCGCACAAAATATGGTTTGCGGTCCACTATGCGGTCGCAGATCACACATGCGAGCCGCATAATGGACAAGTGGATCGCAAACTGTAACAGAATCCTTAGCATATTTTCAAGAGAAAAATGCGGTTCAAGATGCAACCGCAGAATCAAAATGCGGTCCGCATAATGACCGCATAACCAACCATGAAGATCACTGAAGATCAGCAATGCGAGACAAAATGCGGCCGCAGAACTCAAATGCAGTCCGCATAATGGAAATGCGGTGAAGATCTGGGAACTAGGGTTTTACTATGCGGTCTGGACAATCAAAATGCGGACCGCATACTTGTTCTGCGATAAGAATGCGGTCGCATATCTGACCTGAAAAGGCTATTTTGTCCTTTTTCTGTCCCGATATTTGCTCCACTATAAATAGCTTTATGAAGCCTTTGTGGCAGGCGCTGCTGCTCTTTACACTACATTCCAAGACATAAATATTCTCTCTTTTTTGAAGCTTTTGGGTTGAAGATTCCCTTCTTTGTAAGCATTTATGGCTTCAAATACTATTTGTCCCTTGTATTTTAATATGTGTAGCTAACTTTAAATACTAAGGTTGTGAACCCTAAATGGGTGTTACGTTAATGGATGTTTAACATTGAATATATGTATAATGATTGGTTGGTATTTATTTACTTCTAATTCTTCATTTATTGTTGGTGGTTGCAAACATTAACACAAGCCATTAAATTCTTGCTTTGCTTGGGAAAGTGGGTTAGAATTTGGTAGAAGTAAATATCAAAAACTCAAGGCCTTACACCTTGTTTAATAAAATCGCTAAGGGATAAGTGGATTTTATTTGGCATATATTGATGGTTATGAATTGTAGCTCTTTTACATTTGGAAAAATTTAGAAGAGGAAATAATATCCACTTATTGGAAAATATTGGGTAGTTGCTTAGACATCAATTGCATACCAAGAACCGACCATTAGAAATATATCATATTAACACCGATAGCATTACACTTCATTGACGGGGACACAACCTTAGTTTAATCAATCTCATTAATTATCACTTCAACGTTTCAATTAGTTAAAATTCCAAAACAACTTCTACTCAAATTCTTGTTACTGCTATTCTACACCCTTGTTACCATCAACCGAATAGAATTACGATTTCAGTCGAGCAACACACTGATTTAAGTAACCTTTTCACACCTATTCCCTATGGGATTCGACCCCAACCTTGTTGGGTTATTATATTTGACATCGACCGCCTTACACGAATTAATAAAGTGTAATTTGAGCGTATCAAATTTTGGCACCGTTGCCGGGGAATACGGTTTTGAAATTACTTATTAGTGTGTGCTTTACTATGTGTGTAATTCTATTCTTTCACGCTTTGCTTGTTTTGCTTGGTGTTGATAGGGAAATGTCTGAATCTGGCGATGATGTTGAGGTAGATCTGGGAGAGAATCCCTTTGCAGACATCGAAGAGTACATTGATGATACCAATCCTATTGTACCTCCTATGTTGGAGCTGCAACGTTTAAAGTGGAACATGGTTTGATCCTTATGCTCAAGGCAGAGGGGTTCTTCAAAAATTCCATTGATGATGATCCACCACAGCACCTTGGGAACTTGTTGGGCATGTGTGCAATGCATAAGCAGAATAATGTCTCTGATGATGCCCTGGGATTGAGATGCTTTAAGTACTCTCTTACTGGGGATGCAAGGAGATGGCTCTAGAATCTACCACCTAATTCTATTCATTCATGGCCCGAACTTGTTAGGGCGTTTCTATCCAAGTGGTTCCCGCAAAGTAAACAGTCTGAGTTACGGGATAAAATCTTCTTCTTCAAGCAAACACCTGGAGAGCAGTTGTATGAGGCATGGGACCATTTCAAATTATATTTGGTAAGGTCTCCAAACCATGGTTTTCCGGACTCTATGCTATTGGAAAAATTCTACATGGGTTTGGATCCTATGAACCAAGATATAGCCAAGAATACAACTGATGGATCATTCATGGATAAATCATTCGCAAGGGTAACACAAATTCTTGACAAAATGGCACAACACAATCAAGCGTGGCATTCCGAAGACACCTCAGGTGGAGTGGCATATGGTTATCCTTTCTTGACCAACTTGATTAAGGAGAATCAAGAGAGGGACCAAATAATTGCAGGATTGGCTATGAATGTAAATGTGTTGACAAAAATGTTCACTGAGAATCAAACAAAGAAGGTGAATGTAGTTGAGGATGTGCAACCCATCTCCAATGACAAGTTTGAAGAAGCCAACTATATCAACAACCCTCAAGGAGGGTATCAAAGACAACATTATCAGGGTCAAGGGCAACAAAGTCAATGGAGGCCAAACCCGCAAGGGCAAGGAAACCAACAGTGGAGACATGACCGAGGCGGCTCAAACCAAGGAAATTGGAACAACAAAAATAATTTTGCCAACCGGAGTTCAAACCCTTATGTTCCTCCAGAGGGTCAATATTCGAACCAATGGTCTTCTAGTGAATCTAAGTTGGAAGCTATGCTAGAGCGGGTGTTGCAAAATCAAGAAAAGTCCAACGCTTCCATGAGAAACATGTCCAAAGTCATAGGATCTCATACCTCCTCCATTCAAAAATTGGAGATGCAAATGATAGACCTCTCCAAAGAGCAAAATCCAAAACAAAAAGGTACACTCCCTAGTGACACGGATGGAAATCCAAGAGGTAGTGGGAATGGTCCAACTTCTCACATCATGGCGATCACTACTAGGAGTGGGAAGGTGCTAAACAGAGAGGGTGAACAACTGGTTGAAGAAGAAAAGTGTGAACGAAAGTTTGAGGTTGAAGAGCCAATTGTTGTCGAGGTCAAGAAGATTCCGGAAGAAGTGGTAGTGCAAAAAGAACAACGGGAAGAGGTGAAGGAAGAGGGGAAAGAGACACCCAAAGTTCTTCCACCTATTCCTAAACCTCCTCCTCCATTTCCTCAAAGGCTTGCACGCAAGATTGATGATAGCAAAATTGAAAAGTTCTACGACATCCTCAAGCAATTAACGGTGAACATTCCTTTTGTGGAAGCATTTCAAGAGATGCCGGGGTTTGCTAAATACTTAAAAGATTTTATCACCAAGAAGAAGGCCACAAAGCATGAGGTGGTAAACATGACTCACCGGGTTAGTTCTATTATTGCCACAACTCCGATCCAAAAAAAGGAAGACCCGGGAGCTTTTACCATACCATGTACTATCGGGGCGCGTGAATTTGCAAGAGCTCTTTGTGACAATGGGGCTAGCATCAACTTGATGCCACTTGCTATTTATAAGCAAGCAGGATTAGGTATGCCAAGGCCAACAAGCATGAGGTTACAAATGGCCGATCGTTCCATTAAGCGACAGGTAGGAATTGTTGATGATGTGCTTGTAAAAGTTGGGAAATTCCATTTGCTTGCCGACTTTGTAATTCTTGATTGTGCGGTTGATCAAGAAATCCCTATCATTTTGGGGAGACCATTCCTAGCCACGGGAAGAGCACTCATGGATTTGGAGCGGAGCGAAATTAAATTTCGGGTGAACGATGAAGAGGTTACATTTCAAGCAAGCAAGGGTATGAAGTTTCCCCTTGAGTATGAGAGCATTTCTGTGATAGAGGTTGTTGACGAGGTGGAAGATACCGTCGAATTAAAAATGGAAGAACAATGCCTTGGTGAGGCATTGGCGGCTATCTTGGTAAATTTTGATGGTGAAGAGATGGAGGGGTACATGGAGTCGGTAAATGCATTGGAGGGTCTTGGATCCTACACTTATACTCCGGCAAAGCTTTCTCTTGACTTGGAGAATCGAGAAACACCCCCCGCAAAGCCAACAATCATTGAGCCACCGCAATTAGAGCTCAAACCACTCCCTCCACATCTAAGGTAAAAATTTCTTGGCTCTAATGATACATTACCTATAATTGTTCCGTCTTTGTTGAATGATGTGCAGGTGGAGAAATTATTGGAAGTCTTGAAGGAGCATAGGCAAGCAATTGGATGGACAATCGAGAATATCCGAGGAATCCCCGCGGGTATTTGTGAACACAAGATACAATTGGAGAATGATACAAAACCAAGTGTAGAGCATCAATGACGATTGAATCCGTCAATGCAAGAGGTGGTGAAGAAGTAAATCATCAAGTGGTTGGATGCCGGGGTGGCATACTCTATCGCCGATAGTTCTTGGGTAAGTCCGGTGCAATGTGTACCGAAGAAGGGAGGCATAACCGTAATTGAAAATGACAAAAATGAGCTCATCCCAACAAGAACGGTGACCGGTTGGAGGGTATGCATGGATTACGAAAGCTCAATAGTGCAACATGCAAAGACCATTTCCCTATGCCTTTTATTGATCAAATGCTTGATTGGCTAGCGGGGAGGTCATTCTATTGCTTCCTTGATGGGTATTTCGGCTACAACCAAATAAACATTGCGTTGGAGGATCAAGAGAAAACAACGTTCACTTGTACCTATGGAACCTTTGACTTTAGTCGGATGCCATTTGGTTTGTGCAATGCTCCGGCCTTTTTTCAAAGATGCATGATGTCCATTTTCTCCGACATGGTGGAGGATTTTCTAGAGGTCTTCACGGATGACTTCTCGGTAGTGGGCGATTCTTTTGAGCATTGTCTTAACAACCTTAGACAAGTACTTAAGAGATATGAGGAGACAAATCTAGTGCTAAATTGGGAGAAATGCCATTTCATGGTAGATGAAGGCATCGTGTTGGGGCATAAGATTTCAAAGCATGGAATGGAGGTTGACCGGGTGAAATCGAGATTATTTCCAAGATTCCTCCACCTACTTCGGTAAAAGGTGTTCGAAGTTTCTTGGGGCATGCTGGATTTTATAGGCGGTTCATCAAGGACTTCTCCAAGATTGCAAACCCCATGTGCAAGCTTCTTGAAAAGGATGCAAAATTTGTGTTTGATGAAAAGTGCCTCAAGGCGTTTGATGAATTAAAGCTAAGGCTCACCACGGCACCTATTATTGTCACACCCGATTGGACTCTTCCTTTCGAGCTCATGTGTGACGCTAGTGGTGTAGCTATTGGAGCGATGCTTGGGCAACGTCATAACAAAGTTCTTCATCCGGTCTACTATGCAAGTAAAACACTCAATGGGGCACAAATGAACTACATTGTCACTGAGCAAGAGCTTCTTGCCATTGTTTATGCCTTTGAGAAGTTTCGAGCTTATTTATTGGGAACCAAGGTGGTGGTGTACACGGATCATGCGGCTCTCCGCTACCTCATGGCAAAGAAGGATGCAAAGCCTCGGTTAATTCGATGGTTCTTGTTGTTGCAAGAATTTGACTTTGAAGTCAAGGACCGCAAAGGAACTCAAAACCAAGTGGCGGATCATTTGTCAAGACTTGAGGAGGCAGGGAGACCAAAAGAAGAGCTTGAAATCAATAATGCATTTCCGGACGAGCACATTTTGGCACTATCCAACACTTTTGCTCCATGGTATGCCGACATTGCTAACTACTTGGTGAGTGATCTTATTCCGGAAGGGTTGGAGTCTTATCAAAAGAAGAAATTCTTGAGAGATTGTCGGCAATATTATTGGGAGGAGCCCTATTTGTTTCGTGTATGTGCCGACAATATCATCCGAAGGTGTGTTCCAGAAGAAGAAGTCATGCCAATTCTCAAAGCATGCCATGACTCACCGGTTGGGGGACATCATGGAAGAAATCGGACGACGGCTAAGGTTCTCGAATGTGGTTATTATTGGCCATCGATCTACCATGATGCCAACCAAATTGTAAAAGCTTGCGATCAATGTCAACGACAAGGTTCAATCTCCAAAAGGCATGAAATGCCAATGCACTTTGTGATGGAAATCGAGATCTTTGATGTATGGGGATCGACTTCATGGGCCCCTTTGTAAGTTCTTGTGGAATAAAATACATCTTGGTGGCTGTGGACTACGTGTCCAAATGGGTTGAAGCAGTTGCCTTACCAAACAATGAGGCGAGGAGTGTGACCGCCTTTTTGAAGAAAAATATATTCACGCCGTTTGGGACACCTAGAGCCATTCTAAGTGACGGTCTATCTCATTTCTGCAACAAGGCTTTTGCGGGGTTACTTGAGAAGTATGGCGTAAAGCATAAGGTGGCAACTCCCTATCATTCGTAGTCAAGTGGTCAAGTTGAGATTTCTAACCGGGAGATCAAGAACATCTTAGCAAAAATTGTGAATGCAAATAGGACCGGCTGGTCAAGAAAGATGGATGATGCATTGTGGGCGTATCGCACGGCCTACAAAACTCCCATTGGTACGTCTCCATATCGGCTAGTTTTTGGTAAAGCATGTCATCTACCCGTGGAGTTGGAACACAAAGCGATGTGGGCATTGAAAAGGCTCAATCTAGACTGGGCGGAAGCTGCAAATTTGAGGTTAACACAACTCAATGAAATGGAGGAATTCCGGTTCCATGCGTATGAAAGTGCAGCTATATTCAAAGAGCGGATAAAGTTTGTCCACGATAAGAAAATCTTGAAAGAGAGTTTAAGACGGGTGATTTGGTCTTGCTCTTTAATTCGAGGTTAAAATTGTTTCCGGGCAATCTTAAATCGAAATGGTCTGACCCATTCAAGGTGGTGAATGTTTCTCCTTATGGAGCGGAAGAATTAGAGTCGACTGACGGATCCCGGACATTTAAGGTAAATGGCCAACACATCAAGCATTACTTGGGCATTGATGGTGAAAAGCATTTGGTGGAGCAACTGGCTCTCAAAGATGGTCCATGGCCGACCATTGAGTAAAATCAACAGAAATTCAACTCCGTCGTGCTGCGACATTAAATCAAGCGCTTCATGGGAGGCAACCCATGTGTGGTAACATTTTTTTTCTTTCCTTGAATTTGTCAAGTTTTGATAGATAGCTTTATTTGAGCAATTAAAAGTGTGTGTGAGTGCAGGGCTAAAAAGATCTCAACACTTGGTGAAAATGCATGAAATTTGAAGAATAAAAGCACCAGGTAAATTATGCGGTAGGAATGCGGTCGCATTATTGCTATGCGGACCACATTCTGACCGCAAACAGGAACAGAGTGTTGTCCAAAAAAGGGGCATGTTATGCGGCGGAGCGGTGCACTATGAGGTCCGCATTTCACTTCTGCGACCGCATTGTTCACCGCATTCCGTCCTTCTCAAAGCTCACTTCTAAAATCATCGCATAACACATATGCGGTCATATAGTGTGTTATGCGGTGCTGGTCCCATAGCAGAAATGCCAGGTTAGGTGCACATATCTCATTCCCTTAACAAAAATAAAAAAAATAATAAAAACAAAAAGAAAAAAACACACAAAGAAAAGAACGAAAACAAAACAAAGAAAACCCTCAGAAAACGACAAGGCGAAACTCGATCGAGCCCCCACCGGCACAGATTCAAGCTTCACTTGTTACCCCTGTAAATTCTTCTGGTAATGCTCCGCTCCCCCCTCTGTATTTTTCATTCTTTGTCTGTCTAAACTTCATTGTGGTTGTTTGGGTTGTTGTATCTCATATTGTGTGCGGGGGTGTAGCTTAAGGTTTGGGTAGTCGATTCTTGCTAGGATACCTACACATGGGTTAAAACTAATGAGGGGTGTGGGGTAGAACAAAAGAGGACCGCCATTGTTGAAAACTAGGGCGAAGTAAGTTTCAGACGCATTTTGTGGTCCGTATTTGTGCAATGCGGTCCGCATTTCCACCGTATAATCAGCCCTAGGTCCTCTGAGCACGGTGACACAATGCGGTCGATTTTTGGTCGCAGATCTCAAATGCGGTCCACATTCTTACCGCATAGTGTCACAGAACATATGTTAATTTGCATCTCAGTATGCGGTCAGTCTGCGATCGCATTATTCACTATGCGGTGAATTATGCGACCGTATTTTGAGCAGCTTGTTTTGGCAAGCCAAGTCCGCGGTGATTCTGCGGTCCGCATTGTTGTTTTGCGACCGCAGAATGGACCACATTCTACACTTCTTCTTCAAATTGTTGTTTTTGTATGTGTATTTCACTATGTTGCTATGGGCACTAACAATTCACCCTCCTGCAGGTATGGCTCCCAAGCAAAAACACAGTATTGTAAGACAAACACCCCCCGACAAATCGAAATCCAAGCGACAAAGGACGGAACCTCAAACACCTCATCCCTCCCAGTCTGAGGAGGAGAGACCCACACCTGAGGTTGATTTACTGGCTGAAGCACGGAGGAAACATAGCAATGACTTCCAACTCCGATGGGGAGTAGAGGGGTCAAGGGAAAGATATAAAGAAGGGTTGCTAAAGCAGAAGCTCCTGCCGGAGAAGCAGCTCAGTTTGAATGGGCTTAAAGAGCGCTATCCTCACATCCTAGAAAACATTAAGAAGAGGAACTGGCAGTCTTTCACTGAACCACCTGGTGAATACAACGAATCCCTCGTTCGTGAGTTCTATGCATCATATGGGGCTTCGAGGAACAAGCATCAAAAATGAAATAGAGAATTCACTCATGAGGTGCTAGTTCGAGGGAAAATAGTCTTCTGTGCTAACGACACCATCAATGAGATATATGTCCCCAACTGGAGTTCTGGTACTGCAGAGTATACGAGGAAATTTGAGAACCGGGAAAATGAGAGAGGATGGATTGCTACCATAATTACCAAAGGAACCCCGGCGTGGATCAACCCTGGCCATAAAATTTACAAGGAAAGTCTGTCGAGAGAGAGTCGTTACTGGCTTGCATTCCTCACATCTAGACTAATACCGACTCAGAACGACACAGAGATTGCCATTGAAAAGGCGATCCTCATTGCATGCATTATGGCCAGTATTAAGATAGACGTTGGGGTAGTGATATATCAGGAGATCGGGATCAGAGCCACAAAAATAGCTACCTCACTTCCATTCCCGTCCTTGATCACAAAACTATGCAAGAAAGCGAGAGTCCCAATTGATGACAGCCATGACAGAAAGGGCGAGGAGCCAGGGGTCATTGATATCACTCGCCTCAGTGATGCTATCCCACGAGTTATCCCAAGTGAGGCACCAACTGCTACAGAGCTATCTGAGTCCCAACCTATTGAGATCCCGGCAGCCACAGAGGCACCACCTCCCACACCACAGCCTGCTTCCCAGGCCACTGCTTCCCAGCCTGCCATGGCCATCCCTACTGCACCTAAGCCTGTTATATTGGCTCAGCATGCCAATGCTAAAGTTGATCAACTTCTAAAAACCTTGCCGAGCCTTATAAAGCAGGCCTTGACCTCCATGCACACCTCCGTGGCAGCTATTCAGCAGCAACAGTCAGATTTTGCGGAGCGGTTGCAGCAACTTGAGCTGCGAGTTGAGATGATAGAGCGGGGCGAAGTGAGTGGGTTGCCTGCACTCAAGACAGAGGTTGCCGCTATGAAGGTCGAAATCCAAAAAATGCAGAATCTGGAATTCGACCTACGATACCTCCTCCCCGCTGCTGATGATCATGGTACAGGTTCGGCGCCTCCGGATTTGGGTCTCGACTTCTCAACATTGATGATTGACTCTGTCCTTCTGACCCCTGGAGCTTCCCAAACTGCAGCTCCTCCTGCTCCTATTGAGATACCTTCTGAGGAAGACTCCGGCAGTTCTGACAAATCGAGGGATGAGGACGGTGAAGCGAATGAGGAGGATGAGGAAAGTTCAGGGTATTCGACTGATGAAGCCCCTCAGGATAAGGGCAAGTAGATTGTAAATGCCCCAGTTGCGGATGCTATTCTTGAGGAGGATGCCCGTGATGCAGCGGAGCGAGCAGTTATCCAGCAGGCGATCCAGAAATCGTTGGTAGATCAAGCCATGCATGCAGCCCCTGTGCCCACCCCATCATCAGTGGGTGAGGCCAGCAGTTCACAGGCTCCTGCACTTGCATCATCTACTCTTGGCCAGCCTGAGTGCTCCATTTCTCCAGTGCCAACTCCTGATCCAGCTCCAGCTCCAGTTTCAGCTACAGTTTCAGCTCCTGAACCTATGCGGACTCCCACTCTTGATCAGCCTGAGGACACCACTCCTCAGACCGAGCCTCCGTCAGTACTAGTCCCCACAACTGAGGGTGACCTCTCCAGTATTCAGCCCGCTACAGCCTCTCCTAGCACTTAGTGTGCCCCAAGGAGCCTCACCTCTAACTTATCTATATTTTTATGCATTGGGGACAATGCATGCTTTAAGTTGGGGGTGCTCAGTAGCATTTTGTTGAACATTTTTGTGTAGAAATTCTCATGTGATTTTGGAATCATTGTATATATGCTTATCCATAGTGTCATCATCAAACTCATGTACTTATGTATATCTTCTGTTCTGTATATATTGGTATGACTTTGGAACATGAGTTGTGTTTTTAAATGATGGTGTTAATGTTAATGTTTACTTTAGGCTTTTAGGCTTAAAATAGTGTTGCGTACATAGGGTGTTACCTTTAACATATAAAATATATATATATATATATATATATATATATATATATATATATATATATATATATATATATATATATATAT
>MU768920.1:13306-56602 GCA_026770625.1 Nicotiana glauca
AGTATTACAGTATTTTCACCACGATCGAGCTATAATCACTGGGCAGGCCCCTATCGGGTAAACTTTGATTAGATTGTAAGTGATATATCGAGCCTACTGTGGCCAGACACCTATTTTACTTACTATATTGAGAGAGTTGAGTCAGTATCAGCAGGTAAGCATATCTTCAGATCATCTTTGACTCTCAAAGGGTGATATTAGTGTTTTGAGATTGGTGTTACTTTCAGTTATTATATTATCAGTTCTGTTTCAGTTTTCAGTTATTCTATAGCCTTACATACTCGGTATATTATTTTGTACAAACGTACCTTTTGTTGGGTATGATGTATATCACGTATGCAGGTCCTGATAGACAGCCGGATAGACCTTCCTAGCAAACAGAGTCAAACATCAGCCTAGTTGGCAAGCTTCACTTCCTCGGAGTTACCAAGTCTAGACCTTGGAGTCCATTTTATATATAAAGATTTAATGGGTAGGTCGAGGCCCTGTCCAGACCATGATACAGTTTTGTTATCTCTAAAGGTTTGTAGACAAGTCCTGTATAGTTTGTATATCGGTAGATATCCATGGCGGCCTCAGCCTCCACAATTATATATATGACCTTTTGGGTATGTTTATCCCCAGATAAGAGACGATATTTTTCAGATGATTCAGAATATGGCTTCATCGGCCTAAGTTGAGGGTTACCCCTCTAGATTTTACAGTTACAGAGTGGTACGCTCGGGCCAAGTAGGGCACCAAGTGCCAGCCATGCCTCTTCATACTTGAGACATTTTAATTCTCGCACAAATGGGTAGAAAATATGTCTATAGGGTCTACATGTTTTATTTGCAATTTCGTTTAGCATGCCTTGTTTGTTATTTAGACCAGTATGTTCTTATTATGCACACTTATAGAAATCATGCTTATAGGAAATCGCACACACTTCACTCAATCCATCTATAATATTTTTAAGTATTTGTTATACTATTTTCTAGGATTACTATCATGCGCACGTAGGCAGCATGCTCGTAGGATACAATAACGTATGTTTAACTAATCAATCGGCTACTTCTATTGTTTTGGTACGTTGTTAACTTGGATATCATGATTATAGGGTCTTAATTAATTAGTCAAATACCTTGTTACTACATTCTGTTAACCTACATAGAAATCATGCCTATAAGGATAAAATATTATAAGTCAGTTGCGCCTATTAATTATTAGAAATCCTGCCTATAGGATATTGTCATTGTTAATTCTAGTTTCTGGAAGTTTTTTTATTGCATCATCATGCCATATTTAGATGTCATGCCTATAGGTTTGTGATGACTTATTGTGCAAACTGTTAGCCTAAAGTTGCACTGCTACCCGTATAATGGTGGTAATCGAAATCACCTAGGAACCATGCCTATAGGATTTAACAACTCTAATGCGTCTTAACTCCAAAACCATACGACCTACTCTGCCCACGAGCATTTTTTGTTTATGTGTGGAGGCTAACTTGGGTCCTTAATTGTCTTTATGTGAAGTCCTATATGTTTTTTAATGTTACCTAGCTTTATCATTTTAAGCTACCTAAGTTGAGTCTATAACAACCTAATAGTATGTCCAAAGCCTTCTGGACCATAGGCATGGGACGGGTAGTGCACGCATAGAATATGGTTTAAAATTAAACTAAAGTGCCTTTAAGTAATAACTACAATATAGTAATTGGGTAGCATAAGATGATAGTCTATGTCCGCTGAATAATATGAGCAACCCCTACCTTAAGGGAGTTGTGGAGTATTATTTATGTTGCATGGGGTGATCCTTTAGGCTAAAAAACTTAAGACCCACCCCCCCTCTTTATATACTTGTTATTCACACTTAGTCCTTTGACATAGACCAATGCAGTTGTACCCTTGTAACCCTTAAGATTTGTACCGATCATTTACTCTTATGTGTATAATAGAGTCTTCAACTTTTATACCCTTCTTTGCTTATTTGATCACCTAGCTTGATTATCTAATACGCATAGTATAAAATTCGGTCGGGATCCACAATTATGGACCTCGAAGAGTGCCTAACCCCTTCTCTTTGAGGTAATTTGAGTCCTTACCCGATCTTTGGTGATGTATACTAGTCAAACGGAGTTATTTGCAAATAGGTGATCTAACACACCTTAAAAATCATTAGGTGGCGACTCTTCTCTTTTAATACCCATTTAAAAGAGTTCACACATTGAAACCAGCTTTCGCGAGAAAACGAGACGCGACAGCATGGCGACTCTGTTGGGAAAACTTAGGCTTTTGCCATAACGAATTTGACTTATATGGATTATTTTCCTTTATTTGTTTAAATTGCTATGACATACACATCCCTTTTATTATTCTCCTCGATTTTTTTAAGTTGCTATGACATGCATATCCCTTCCCTTATTCTCCTTTATTTGCTATGACATGTATGACCTCTTTCCATTTCCTTCATCTTGTCTAAAATTGCTATATTATGACTCTCCCATACCTATTTCCCTACCTGATTCATTATATTCCCGCACATTTCATGAGTTAAACTGACTTCTCTTTGTCTTTTTCCTTATATTTTGCTTCTACTCTTGTTCATCTTTATCATAATTGCTATTTTCATGTACTTTTATCATGCAAATATTTGGCAATGTGTTACTATTTCTGCATAAAGCATACTCAATATCGTACTCCACATGTGCCTATTATTAACAAATCGGCGCTTGATGAGTGTATGTGCTTTCCTGAAATCACCCCTTTAAATCGAAAAGCCTTATTTACTGTAGACTAGTCGATCAGTGGTAGAGTTGACGGTCCCGTGACTTTCCCTCTCAAGTTGTCCACTTCAGAGTACCAGTCTAGACCCTTCTAGAAACCCCACTCTAACTTGAAATGTACATTCATCATGCTAAACCTAGTACGAATTGAGACATCATTGACGTAACAATCCGCTTAGATAAACCTTGTCAAAAGTCCGACGGGATTTCTATAATCCCAAAGGACACCATCATATTATATGCATTACTTGGAGAAAATGTGCCAATATGTTGATTATTATTGCGTAAGTAGTCGAATCTAGAGGGGGAAAGGGCTAACCTTTGTTTGTTTGCATAAAATGAAGCACGAAATCCCCAGGTTGGGTATGGCCTAAAATAACCCGCCCTTGCTAATTGATTGGTGGAAAGACCTTGCACCTTGTGATAAAAATCATGTGAGGAGAGTACTTGGTGACCTACCATCTTTGTTGAACATTCGACCAAATAGGGAACTAATCGAGGCCGCTACCATGTTCTGGGATGAGAAAAGAGATTTTTTTCGATTTGGCAATATAGTAATGACTCCTCTTCTAGAAGAAATAGGGGGTTTTCCAAGATGCCATGGGATAGTCCAGGACTACTTGTGCCAAAAAATCGCACTCCCCGCAATTTTTTTAAAATGTTGGGTTTTAAGAAGAATGGTAAACTGCTCTATCTAAAGAAATCATATATCCTTTTTGAGTTTCTGTATGAGCGTTAAAGGTATAGGAAATCATACTCACCTTCATCATAACGAACTAGCATTACCTCTTTGGAATGGGTGGAGGGTTTATGTTTTCATTGTCTATTTCTTCGAATTGTTGATCTTTCCGATGCAAGGAGGAAGGATCATACTTGCTTAGCCATGGTCGCCAAGACCCTAATGGATGGAATTGAAGTAAATACTTACACTATCATCCCCATGATCTTAGCTGAGATGTACTGTGCTCTTTTAATCGGTGCAAGCAGGGGTTCGGACACTTTGAGGGTTGTAATCTATTGCTACAACTATGGCTGCTGGAACACTTTTTTAGGGGTGAGTATTATCAACAGCTTCTGCGCAGGTCACTAAATGACTACATAGCCAGTCTTCACCCAAAGAAAGCGATATTCATTCTAGACAGGTTTGAAAATCCTGTAAATGCAGGTTGGGTACATTTCTTCAGCATTTTTATAGATGAGCAAGTGCATTGGATGTTTAAATGGTTTCCTAGTAGTGAGTTAATCATCAGATCAAAAGGGACTACTTACTTAGTACTAATCAGGTTGCGAGGCATCTACCCTTATGCTCCTTTAAGGGTAATGAGGCAAGTTGGAAGAAAAAAAGTCATACCTAGGGTTTCTAACATGGTTCAATACAAGGCAGATTTCAAGGGAGATGTCATCCTATTCAAGTTCAAAGCGCAACACATGTGGAACCAAAAGATCATTGTGGAAGGAGAAACTATTGAGCAAGACAGGTATTACGCCGATAATATGTACTGCTATCCATCATGGTTGTAAGACGACATAGCTAGGGAAATAAAACCAAGAGTCAATCTGAAGGATAGGATCATAGATAAAGTAGCTAAGGCACAGGTGAAGTATATGAGGTTACGCAAAAAGGGTGTTCGAGTCCGAAGCTAAGAATCTGGAGCAACGTAAAGTAAACATGGAGGCGATAAGTAAATGGAAAGAGATTGGCACTAAGTCGACAAATTTATTAGAATACTTGGGGCAATGACTGATGGAGCTACAAGGGAAGATGAGAAAGAGATTTGGGATTGTCAAGGCATGGACGACGATGAAGGAGGAAAGCTGGAAAAAGCTTACTTATTGTTGGACATGCTCGATCTGGGGAACATGATTGATGGGGTCTGTGAGCACGTGATTTTTGCCGCACACGAATTACTTCCACAAAATCAAAACAAAAATTGTTTGTTTTATTGTGTACATTTTTGTGAATTTTCGTGGTATTTTCTGTCATTATTGGCCTGTGTCCGTGTATGTTTATGTGTTTAATTAATGAAAAATACAAAAATATGTTACGTTTGCATTTAGCATTTAATTTCACATTTTTAGATTAGTTAAGAAAATTGTTGTTTTATAAGAAATGAAAAAATTACAAAAAATAGCGTACTTTGCATTTTTAGTATTTAATGTTGAAATTTGTATTTTCTTTAGTATTTAACTATTTGTGATAATTTCTACTTAGAGTCAATTAATATTTTTAGGATAATTTGGTCAAGATTAAATTTAGGTTTGTATTTTATTTCAATTAGAAAGTAGAATGAAAAGAAAAAAGAAAATAAAAGAGAAGGAATTTAGAATTGGGCCAAATTTTAAATTAATCCCCAAGCCCAAACTTATTAAACCTGTTCGAACCAGCCCAAACTTGCCCAACCAAGTCCGCCCCCTACTAAATCCAAACGACGTCGTTTGGGCCTGTATTAATCAGGACCGTTGATCTCATTAGATCGGACGGTCCAGTCCATCAACAGCGTCACCAAATCGACGTCGTTTCAAGGTTACTAATCTGAGCCATTAACATCCACTTGATCCAACGGTCCAAATACGCCCATCCTCACCCGATCCAACCTCGACCCATTTTCTCGGACCGACCCAATCCCCCACTTAGCCAAAATGACACTGTTTCATTTAAGTGATTGATCCAAGCCGTTGATCTCAATTGATCCAACAGCTTGGATTCAATTTCTATCCCAGTATATAAGGCCCAAACCATAACCCACCCCCTCAGAACCCCCTCCCCTCTACTCATCTCTCTAACCCTAGAGATGACCCCAGTCTCTCACCGCCTCACTCCGTCGTCGGAAATCGCCCACGGCGGCGGACGGTAGCAAAACCACCCCACCTTAACACCAAACAACCCCCTCAGCCTCCTCATCCCAAATCCCAACCACATTTCCCTCGAATCTAACCCAAACCCTTCGAACATCAATTTGAAAGGATGAACCCTAGCGCCACCCTCAAATTCTCCGGTGGCGGCATTGTCCCAAACTGTCCCAAATCAACACCACACAACCACCTTGAGCCCCTCAAGCCTAGTCCATCACTGGTTTCCCTCGAACGTCCTCACAACTTGTCGAATCTTAAAGAAAGATAGACCCGAAAAGGTTGAGCTTCAAAGTCTGTAGATACGCAATGATTAAGACCAAACGAGACCTCGATCATGTGTTTTCATCTGAGAACACGTGATTGAGACCTCGTTTGGTAAAAATCAGGAGATTGAAGAAGAATTACAAGTTCGACCAGTGTATAGGTATTACTATTTTTCATTTTTTTTCTTTCTTTCATTTTTTTTCCTCCTTTCTTTCTTGACCATTCTTCATCTCCTACTCTCTTCTGTTTATTTTTCTTTTATTATTATTCGAAACTCGTGCTTAGTTGTTTCTGTTATTCCACTGGTTTAATCCTTTAACTAGGTCTATTCATTTTTAAACCCATATCTGATTGATGTGTAAAGTGAAGAATTCAATATTGAATAAGTAATTAAAATAATCCAAGTTTGAAATCAGATTGTAATTGGGTTTTTCTTGAATGTTTGGTGTTAGTTTCCTTTATTCATGTTTTGTATATGTTATAACGCTTAATGTTTGGTTGTATTTAGATATTAAAGTTTGTTGTTGATATCATAGTGGTCTGTCCAAATTATTTGTTTCCAGTTATTCTTGTCATTTTTTATAAATGTTCGAAAATATTTTCCTTTGTTCTTGGCATTATTATTTGTTGGTAGGTCTATACAACAAATCAATTCTCTATGGTTTAATATAATTCAGTAGTCATTTCTAGCTTTTCAAATCAGCTGAAGGAGTCAGATTTTTAGTTTTTGTTGTTGTTTATAATCAGTACTTAAGAGATATAAATAACAACTGATGAATAAGGTAATTTAAGGGGTAATCAACAGGCTTAGGGGTCTTAATTAATAAAGGTTGCTAATTAATGGGTAGGGTACTAATGGAATTAATGGAAACATTCCTTAGTGGAAATTGCACTAAATACTGATTTTAAGGAACGAAAATGGGCACTAATGACTAATTGAAAAGGCACTAGGGTAATGGAGTGATTAAAGAAATAAAGGGATAAGTTGATAATGGATGTAAAACTTACTGAACGCCTATATTAGAGGCTGGAAAAGGGGGGGGAAGACACACACAGACATACTGAAAACATACAAGAAAAAAAAAGATTCTGAAAGTTAAGATAGCTTGAGAGATTCAAGAAATTAGAAAATATAGGCATTTTCTACTTTTCAGTTGAAGAATCTCAGATTCCTGCAACTTCAGAAATAGTATTACTCCAGTAATAGGATTTAAAATAAATTGATACTGTTTTCTGGAAAGTTTTGGGTCTAGCTGGGTGAAATTACTGTTCCATTGAATTTGGAATTGATTTTACGGTTTCAATTACTGAATCAGGGTTGTGAGGTTGCTGCTATTGATTTCTGCTGTTACTTTGCTGGCACCTCCTCATATTTCATTCCCATTTCAATTTTCAGGTACAAATTTCAGAATCCTTCATGATGTAACTCTCCATTTGAAGATGAAATACGAGCAGAAGCACGAACTCTTTGCTCTCTCTCTCTGTTTAATTTTTTAGTTTGTACTTTCAATTCCATGAAATATTGTAGAATTATGTAGATTCTTAAGTTTGTGTTTGCTTAAGGATTGTTAAAAGTACTGTAATGTATATCTAAGCATGCTTGTTTTTTTTTAGCCTTGTATACTCCTGAATGCATTGATATCATCTTAGTTAAGGCAAATAAATAAGCAGTGATGCAATTGTATGGTTTGTAAATCAGGTTGTTCGTATTTACAATAGGTGGAGAGACATATCAGTAGCTTTAGACCCATGGAAATTGCTAAGTTGTTGTAGGTTAATAAGACAATGTCATGATTAACAAATGATTGATTCCATATGTGTCTGGTTTGGTTTATAGGTGTAGACTTTAGCTAAATATTTTTCTTCAAAATTCTTAATTCTCTTCTAAATGCATGTTTCAAGTTCATTAGATTGTAAAAGTAGTTAAACCAAAACAAAAATCCTGATGATAGACTCAAACCTGATAGAACAATTAATGCGTCCAAATTGATTTTCATTTGTGATTGATAATTGGGAATTCAAACCTGTAGTAAACTCACCGGAGGGTTAACACGTTGTTTAACTTCTAAAATCAGAATGGCATAGTGGTCTTCTTGAGCAATTTTGAATGTCAAATTGGTGTAATATTGGTTGATTGTCAGTATTAAAAATGTGTTTCAATTTGAACCTTGTTGTTGGGCTCCCGTTGGCCCAATAACATCTTAATCATCAACAAAATTAAAGACTGGCATACACTTGAGCCTGAGGATCCCTTTATTTGCATTTCGTGTATTGGACTGTTTTGGGGCCCAGTCTGCCCAATATTTGAATAATGGGATTAAAGCTTTTGGTTGAGAATGGCGTGTTTTACCTATTCAAGTCTTGGCCTAATTGTTCGAGATTGATTTATGGCATTTTGGATCCTTCACATGTATTAATTAACTAGGGCTATTTTTATTCTCAGAGACAAATTAAGTAGAAAAATTGTAGTTTATATTAGGATTGGCTTTAAATAATAAATGAGACGAGCCTCGCCAAATAAAATGCACAAATTGCGGGGTCTTCATAAAAATGTATATATTAAAACACTTAGACTTCGGGTCGGGCCGTTTAACGAATTTTACGGCTTTCCCCAAAGATAAAAACGCGTTAGTCTCTTTAGGCATGCACTTTAATAACATTACCTCCCTAAACTCGGGTGCACATTTATGTGACCCAAATCAAAATCTCAACGGAGTCGAAATGTGTTAATAACCACGGGTACATTGATGTGACGTGGTTCGAGACGCGTTTTCACGACGTTGCAATTCTCATAAAAAAATAATAATAAAAGTCATTAAAGTAAAATTTGTGCATAGGTTTATAATTGTAAAAATCAGATAATTTAAGCCAAATATAACAGTTGAGTGACCGTTCTAGAACCACGGAACTCGGGAATGCCTAACACCTTCTCTTGGGTTAACAGAATTTCTTATTCGAATTTCTGATTCGTAGATTGTAATACGGAGTCAACTTTTTCCTCGATTCGGGATTCAAACCGGTGACTTGAGACACCATAAATCTCCTAAGTGGCGACTCTGAATCTCTTAATAAACGAATCCCGTTTTGATTGTCCTTTAATTGGAAAAACTCCCTTTACTACGCACCTCACGGGGTGCAGTAGGCGAAAAAGGAGGTGTGACAGCTCTGGTGACTCCGCTGAGGAATGGTACCCAGAACCACTGGTTCAGGGTTAGAAATTCGAGCTTAGAATAATTGTTGTATTTGGCTTTATTTGTTATCTGATTTTATTATATGATTGGGCTTAAATGTGCAAAATGATGCTTTTTACCGCTTTGATATTATTTGAACTGTATATATAAACTGTGTCGAAACCTTCTCTTCTTACCTCCGAGGAGTGCACGCTGGTCGTGACTTCTTTCTATTAGTGTCATATCCCAAAATAGAATGAGGATTCGGAGAAGTTGCAAAACCGGATGATCTTATGGTTACCGGTACGCAGTTCCCATCCTCGGCTCGAGTTGTCCGCTCGGGTAAGCCAGGTCTAGAACAAACACCCAGGATAAACCTAGAATAACTTTACTTCATGTCGGATCCCTAGTAGGAATGCTTATTTGCATCATGTTGCATTGGACTTAGGGGACTCAACACAGGGGTTGGGTCCGTCTAGGACAGGTAACCTAACATGAAAAGACCATCCTGCTGCATCTTGTTTGTTTACCGCATTTATTTACTTCAGACTTGCATGCTGACCGGCTTCTGAAAATCAGGAATACGGGAAATTGAGGGGAAAAAAGAGAAAAATCTCAGTGTAGGGAGATAACTACTTATTTTTAGAAAGAAAAAAAACAATGGCCAAGTAGTGTTGAAACTCTGCCGAATTTTTTTTTAAATAAAAAAATAAAAAAAAGAGGAATGTTTTTTTTTAAAAAAAAAAAAGAAAGGAGTTTTTCTAATTTAGTTTATTTCTTTGCCTGAACTATGCCGGTTTGATTCTCACAGGGTGTGAGATACGTAGGCAACTCTCATCGGGTCCAACCTCCCCTTTTGCAAAAAATGGCCAAAAAAATCAAAATTTTAATTTTCGTCACAATTAAGTCGGATGATGCCGTTTTTGTCAAATATAGCCGAATGTTCCCGAAAGGGACGCCGGAAGGCTGACTTTGCATAAACGGCCATTTTGGTCATTTTTGGATTTTTAACTTGTTGACCCACACAGCCTTAGAATCTTCGTCCCCGAGGCGCTGAAAGGCCGTGTTTACAAATATCGGGTTTTCTATTTTGAAAAATAAGAAAAAGAGTCATAAATAAGTTGGTGATGCTGTTGTGTCGAATATAGCTGAATGTTCCCGAAAGGGACGCCGGAAGGCTGACTTTGCATAAACGGCCACCTTTGGTCAGTTTTTAAGATTTTGGCTGGTTAGCCAACACAGTCTTAAAATCTTCGTCCCCGAGATGCTGAAAGGCTGTGTTTGCAAAACCAGGTCTTTTGTTTTAATTTGAAAAACAAGAAAAAAAGAGTCAAGGGGCAAGTGAATGTCGTTCTGATTTTTGGTCAAAATAAGCCGAGTCAGCTTCGGCAGTGTATTGAATCGTTCTTGCCGAGATAGCCTTAGAGCATCTTTCAGTTGTCGAAAGGCTATTTTCGTAAAAGAATGGATAAGTTTGTGAAGTGTCATAAAATAATCCTCCCCGGCCTCAAAATTCATGTGATTTTGGGAAGGGGCCACGTTTGCAAAAATAGTCATTTGGTTGAAATTGGCAAACAGGGAAAGGAATATGTCCGTGTTTTTAAGTTTGTGGGTTGTTTGATTTTTAAGTTTGTAGGTCATCTTTAAACCTTTGAAACCTAGTCTGTTTTATTATAAAATTTGAAAATTCCAAAAAAAAATGTTTCATCGTTGTTTACCTTGCATCGGCCCGAACTACGCACGGTCTAATTCATGCGGGGACATGATACGTAGGCAATCCACATAAGATTCGACCACCACTAAAAAATAAAAAATAAAAAGGTAATAATAGAAAAACAAAAAGAGAATGAGAAATAAAGGAAAGTTTGGAAAGATATAAGTAGCCGGAATGACGCACGTAACTGAAGCGAATGGCATGATAGAAATGGTCAAACTGGCTAGGTGCATTACATCCCAACGTGCGATTACCTATTTGTTAAACTCTAAAAAACTAACAAGTTTGTTGTTTTTCCAGAAATTTCAAGTAGTTAGTTTACTTAGAACGTACTGGCACAACACCACTATCAGACCAGATCAAAAGGACCGATACCGGTAATAATGTCTAGCCCTGATAGGGAAGGAAACATTGAGGTAAAAGAGGTAGATGTACAGGCAATGAAAGATGAGGTGTACAAATTGAAATAGCAAATGGCCGAGATGTACCAAGCTTGGACAAGTAGTCAGCCAACACCACCCTATCCTGCTAACCCCACTTTTCTCCCAACACCCGCCCAATCTCCGGGACGGCTTGTTTCGGACTCATCACTCAACTTTCCTACATATCAACAGTACCAGACAACTGCCTCTCGGACACCCCAAATGCCAAAAACAATCCCATACCCTCCACCACCAATTACCCATGTTTTCGTGGCACCTCCACCGGCCACACTCCACAGGTCTTCCAGTGAGCCTGTGTTCCAAACTCCGGATCATCAGTATTACCCTCCTGAACCCACCTTCAAAGCACCTGAACCTTACCTATTCCCTTTTCATCTTGACAATATGGTAGCACCCGAAAAGCAGGACAAGAATCCAGAGCAGGAAGACATGGTTCAGAAAGTAAAGAGCCTAGAGCAATCTTTCCGGAATATGCAGGGTCTGGGTGGCCAAGTTAGCGTGGCATATAAGGATTTATGTTTGTTTCCAGATGTTCAAGTGCCAGCCGGGTTCAAGATGCCTAAGTTCGAACTGTATGACGGGCATGGTGATCCAGTGGCATATCTGCGAGGATTTTGCAGTAAGATGAGAGGGGCGGGCAGAAAAGATAAGTTGCTGATGGCGTATTTCAGCCAGAGTTTGAGCGGGTCTGCATTGGAGTGGTACACACACCAAGACCATGGTAGATGGTACACCTGGGATGACTTGGCTCAAGCATTCGCCGGCCACTTCCAGTACAATCTGCAAATCATTCCAGATCATTTGTCGTTGATAAAATTGGAGAAGAAACCTGGGGAGAGTTTCAGGGAGTACGGGTTCCGTTAGAGAGAACAGGCCATGAGGGTCAATCCCCCAATGAAGGAAGGAGAGATGGTCAATTACTTTCTGCAAGCTTTGGAGCCAACTTACTTTGGTCACTTGGTGACAGCAATTCGCAAATCGTTCAATGAGGTTGTGAAAATGGGCGGTATAATCGAAGAGGGACTCAAGTCTAATAAAATAATGAGTTACTCGGCAATCAAAGCCACCACTCAGGATATCCAGAGCGACACTGGAGGTGCACTTGGGAAGAAGAGGAAAGAAGACATCGCAACGGTGGAGTCCAGAGCTTGGTTCGGACCCAGAGGCCCTTCACCCTACTACAACCAACCCCAACCCCACCAACAAAATTACTCCCATACTCCATATAGTCACCCGCAGCACTACTACCCTTATCCCTAACCCCATTTTTTTGTTCACCACGCTCAAGCATACAGCCAACCTCCACCTCACAACCAATGGCGTGCACCGGCCCCACAAATTAACTACCCACCTCCAAGAGCATACAGAAATCCCCCTGGTATAGGTTTCCATCCGAACCAAACCTTCAGGAATGACAGGGCGCATAAGCCAAAGATGTTCACTCCATTGGGAGAGTCCTACACCAATCTGTTCCACCGACTAAGGCAGCTGGGATTATTGAATCCTGTTGAGGCTAAGTTGCCAAATCCCCCTCCAAGAATATTGAATCCTGTTGAGGCTAAGTTGCCAAATCCCCCTCCAAGAAGTCTTGACCACTCGGTGAATTGTGAGTACTGCTCAGGAGCCCCTGGTCATGATACGGAGAAATGCTGGAAGTTAAAAACAGCCATTCAGGAGCTTATCGACACTCGTCGAATTGAGGTGCAAACCCCAAAAGGACCCAACATCAACCAGAACCCGCTCCCAGCCCATCATGATACCAATATGATCGAGTTGGTACAGATATAAGGAGAGTCTAAAAAACCCTCTCAAACCGTAATGATGATCAGGTCAAGTGAGGGTATGCGGGCAAAGGAGTCAACTAGCAAAAAGTCGTTGGTCAGTGAGAAGGAAGCAAACAGTAAACCAATGGTGGTAATTCAGAAGGAGGCCCTAAGCAAAGTAATGGTAAAACGGGGAGAGGAAAAGGTAGTTATGCCAGGAGCAATAAGCGGGCACGTTCTAATTGTGGAAGGTGCTCGCATAGACCCAGTCATCATCAAGCCGATAATCTAATTGCCGATGGTTGACAACAAATCCATCTCGTGGAATTATGACCAGGTAACAGTGACCTATAAGGGAAAGGAGGTCAAAGAACAAATTTGTGAGGTTCAGGGGCTAACTCGCTCAGGGAGGTGCTTTGCTCCCACAGAATTGAGAAAGGCTAACCCAGCGGCAGTAAAGAAGCCAGTGACCGAGGAAGAAGCAAAAGAATTCTTAAAGAAAATGAAGTTGCAGGACTATTCCATCATAGAGCAGCTAAAAAAGACGTCGGCTCAAATCTCATTACTTTCATTATTGATCCATTCTGATGAACATCAGCAGGCTTTGATGAAAATCCTGAATGAGGCCCATGTGCCAGACAAGATCTCCGTCAATCACTTGGAGAAAATTGCAAATAGGATATTTGAGGTAAATAGGGTCACCTTTGCCGATGATGAGTTACCCGAAGAAGGTACCGAGCATAATAGGGGCCTCTATCTTACAGTTAAATGCGAGGAATCTGTGGTTACCCGAGCTTTGGTTGACAATGGGTCTTGTGCGAAAATTTTGTCCCCTCTCTACATTGAACAAACTGAAAGTAGATAGCAACAGAATCCACAAGAACAACGTTTGCGTTCGGGGGTTCGACGGCGGGGGTAAAGAATCGGTTGGTGAAATAGTGCTGGAATTAACAATTGGGCCTGTGGAATTCCAAGTGTTAGATATGGCAGTCTCCTACAACCTTTTGTTGGGACGACCCTAGATTCATGTTGCAAAGGTGGTTCCATCTACCCTGCATCAAGTGGTTAAGTTTGAGTGGGACCAACAAGAGATTGTGGTTCATGGCGAGGACAATCTGCATTCCCAAAATGACACAGTTGTACCCTTTGTTGAGGTAGAGGATGGCATTGGGCCATGGGTATACCAAGTTTGTGACACAGTGTCGGTCAAGAAAATTCTGTAGGGGTAACACATTCTGAATGCAAAGATAACCTCCGCATATATCATGGTAGCCTGTGAAATGTTGGGACATGGTTTTGTGCCCGGTAAAGGCTTGGGGCATCTCTTCAAGGTATTGTACAACCGGTATCTTTACCGGAAAATGTGGGAACCTTCGGTTTGGGGTTTAAACCTACAGCTGCAGACATTCAAAGAGCTAAGAAGATGAAGCAAAAGGCATGGGTCCTTCCAAAGCTAATCCCGCGCCTGTCCAGATCTTTCGTCAGGCCTAGTATTAGAAAACAGCTGGCCTCAAAAGTTCCTGGGTCGTTGATTAGTGCAGATGGAAATCTGGATAAAGGATTCGAAAATTTATTTGCCGAGGTTAATGTGATAGAAGCTGGGGAAGGGTACAGCAAGGCAGATGTGCAGTTCGTAGGACCAAAGGCAAAGGTCAATAATTGGAGGGCTATTCCTCTTCCCACTCGGAGGGAGTCTTGGTAGTTGGCTATGATTTTCTTTCTTGTTTGTCTGGATTATTCCAGGGTTGTAATCTAGATTTCTTTTTATCTTGGTGTGCAAAACCTTGTTATCCCGTACTTTAATAAAATGAAAGATTGTTTTTCTTCATCCCTTATTTTATTTATTTTAATGTTATTTTTCTTCTTTTCTGTACAGTTCACTCTATACAGATCCTAATGACATGGCATGCATAAGGAATCCTCAACCCAGTCTAGAAAATCAATCTGACTCCGAAATAATAGTGCAAGAAGTAGATTATGAGTCGGAATACGATGAGGATGAAGCCTTCAAAGAGATTGGTAGGGAGCTAAGTCAATTTGAAGAAAAACCTAGACCCAACTTAAATGACACGGAAGTCGTCAATCTAGGGGACGCGGATAACATCAGGGAAACTAAAATAAGCGTCCACATTGAACCAAACATCAGGGAAGAATTAATCAAAACACTTATTGAATTCAAAGACGTTTTTTCATGGTCATATGACGATATGCCGGGTCTAAGCACCAATTTAGTGGTTCATAAATTGCCCACTGACCTGGCATTCCCTCCCATCAAGCAAAAATTGAGAACATTCAAAACTGACATGAGTGTGAAGATTAAGGAAGAGATAACCAAACAGCTGGAAGCAAAGGTTATCCGGGTCACTCGGTATCCTGATTGGTTGGCCAATGTAGTGCCGGTGCCGAAGAAGGATGGGAAAATCAGGGTGTGCGTTGATTATCGTAATCTAAACAAAGCCAAGCCAAAGGACAACTTTCCATTACCCAACATCCACATTTTGATTGATAATTGTGCCAAACGAGAAATTGGATTTTTTGTGGATTGCTATGCTGGGTATCATCAGATTTTGATGGATGAAGAGGATGCAGAGAAGACGGCATTCATCACGCCATGGGGAACTTATTGCTACAGAGTAATGTCATTTGGTCTGAAGAACGCTGGGGCAACTTACATGAGGGCAATGACTACTGTGTTTCATGATATGATACACAAAGAAATTGAGGTGTATGTGGATAATGTGATCATTAAATCAAAGCAGCAGGCTAACCACATCACAGATTTGAGGAAGTTCTTTCAGAGGCTCCGCAGGTACGACCTCAAACTCAACCCTGACAAGTGTGCATTTGGTGTTCCATCTGAAAAGCTATTGGGCTTCATAGTAAGTTGGCGAGGCATTGAGTTGGACCCATCAAAGATCAAAGCCATCCAAGAGTTGCCACCCCCAAAGAATAAAACCGAAGTAATGAGTCTGTTGAGAAGGTTGAACTATATTAGCAAGTTTATTGCTCAACTCACAGCAACTTGTGAACCCATTTTCAAGCTACTAAAGAAGGATGTCGCGGTCGAGTGGACTAAAGAATGTCAGGAGGCATTTGACCAGATAAAAGGGTATTTGTCAAATCCACCTGTGTTGGTTCCGCCAGAACCGGGGAGATCGTTGATTCTTTATTTAACGGTCCTGGAGAATTCATTTGGCTGTGTACTAGGGTAGCATGACATCACCGGCAGGACGGAGCAAGCCATCTATTATCTCAGCAAGAAGTTTACAGTATATGAGGTTAAGTACATTCAACTTGAGAAGACATGTTGCGCCCTAACTTGGGTGGCACAGAAATTGAAGCATTATCTGTCATCCTATACTACTTACCTTATTTCACGTTTGGACCCATTGAAGTATATTTTCCAGAAGCCTATGCCCACAGGGAGATTGGTGAAATGGCAAATATTACTCATGGAGTTTGACATCGTCTACGTGACAAGAACTGCAATGAAAGCCCAAGCACTGGCCGATCACTTGGCTGAGAATCCTGTTGATGAAGAATACGAGCCATTGAGGACGTATTTTCCTGATGAAGAAATGATACATATCGATGAGTTAGAATTGATTGTGGAACCAGGGTGGAAACTTTTCTTTGATGGAGCTGCAAATGCGAAGGGAGTTGGAATAGGAGCGGTACTTATTTCTGAAACAGGACATCATTATCCTATTACGGCTCAGCTACGTTTCTATTGTACGAACAACATGGCTGAATATGAGGCATGCATTTTGGGCTTACGGTTAGCTGCAGACATGGATGTCCAGGATGTCTTGGTCTTGGGAGACTCGGACCTCCTGGTGCATCAGATTCAAGGAGAATGGGAAACACGAGATCTGAAGCGCATACCATATCAACTATGTTTGCACGATCTATGTCAATGTTTTCGATCAGTGGAGTTTAGGCACATCCTAAGAGTTCATAATAAGGTTGTCGATGCTTTGGCTACCTCAGCATCAATGTTGCATCATCCAGATAAAATTCATGTTGATCCGTTGCATATTCAGGTTCGTGATCAGCATCCTTATTGTAACATGATAGAGGAAGAACTGGATGGAGAACAATGGTTCCACCATGTCAAGGAGTACCTCAGGATGGGAATATACCCGGCGCAGGCCACAGGAGATCAAAAGAGAGCCATTCGACGATTGGCAAATGGATTTTTCCTCAGTGGAGGATTGCTGTACAAAAGAACACCGGACTTGGGATTGCTAAGATGCATAGATGCTAGGCAGGCCTCGATAGTTATGGCAGAGGTACATTCTAGAGTTTGTGGACCACATATGAGCGGGTATGTATTGGCAAAGAATATTCTTCGAGTAGGGTATTATTGGCTCACCATGGAGCGAGATTGTATCAGCTTCGTGCGTAAGTGTCATCAGTGTCAGATACAGGGAGATATGGTTCATTCTCCACCGACAGAATTACACACAATGTCAGCACCATGGCCCTTTGTTGTATGGGGCATGGATGTCATTGGACCTATCGAGCCGGCAGCTTCCAACGGTCATAGGTTCATTCTGGTAGCCATTGATTACTTTACCAAATGGGTTGAAGCTAAAGCTTTCAAGTCGGTAACCAAGAAAGCAGTGGTGGATTTTGTTCATTCCCATATTATCTGTAGATTTGGGATCCCAAAGGTGATCATCACGGATAATGGTGCTAATCTTAACAGCAGTTTGATGAAAGAAGTATGTCAGCAGTTCAAGATTACACACCGTAATTCCACCCCATATCGCCCCAAGGGGAATGGAGCAGTTGAGGCAGCCAACAAGAATATAAAGAAGATATTGAGGAAAATGGTAGAAGGGTCCAGACAATATCATGAAAAGTTACCATTTGCATTGTTGGGTTATCGCACTACTGTTCGTACTTCAGTAGGTGAAACTCCTTATTTGTTGGTATACGGAACTGAAGCAGTGATACCGGCAGAAGTTGAAATTTCGTCTCTCCGAATTATCACTGAGGCTGAGATTGATGATGATGAATGGGTCAAAACCCGTTTGGAGCAGTTGAACTTGATTGATGAAAAAAGATTGGCAGCAGTATGTCATGGCCAATTGTATCAGAAGAAGATGGCAAGAGCGTACAATAAGAAGGTGCGTCCCAGAAAATTTGAAGTGGGGCAACAAGTGTTGAAACGAATCCTTCCACATCAGGCCAAAGCAAAAGGCAAGTTCGCCCCGAATTGGCAAGGGCCATTTATTGTGACCAGAGTGTTGTCCAATGGCGCTTTATGTTTGACAGATGTCGAAGGAAGATGTATCGACATGGCTATCAATTCTGACGCAGGCAAGAGATATTATGTATGATTTCTTTTGATTGTAATTATTGTTTGTTTATTTGTACTTGGCATTGTATCGGAGAATGAAATGACGGAGGCAATTTGTTCTTCTATCCAAACACTTTAACCTTTGCTTCCCTTTTTGAGCCTTATTTGTTCTTTCATACCCCTCTTTTGGAATCAGTAATGAAAATGAAAAAAGAGAAAAGAAAAAATATAACAAAACAAAAGAAAATTCACAAGAAAACAAAGGAATTGACTGAACTACGTTCGACCTGATTCCTCAAAGAGGATACGTAGGAGCCTCACGGCTCGTTCATAGTGTAACAAAAATAAAAATAAAAAATCCCCAAGCAAGAAAACTAGGGCAGAAGTTGTATTTGTAATTTTGGGAAAGAAGTTTGATTCCAAGAGTTGTAATGTTTTACCCATCAAAATTATTTTGAACTGTTGATACCCTTTTTCTTTTAGCCATACACAAAAACCATATTGATGTCCGAAAAAGACCTCCCGATCAGTATTCGAGAAGTGCCGAGTCGGGCAAATGGAAGTCAGGAATAATACTCTAATCCCCAGCAGAAAGGGGATCATAAGCTGAAAAGAATTGATAGCCAAAAGAATCCCCAGCAGAGAGTCCTATTGGTAACACTCCAATCCCCAGCTGAAAAATAAAATGAGAGAGTCTTATCGGTGAAAACCTTCACAGGCACCATAAGGCGACGGAAGTTGAGAGAAATAAAATGAGAGAGTCTTACCGGTGAAAACCTTCAGAGGCACCATAAGGCGATGGGAGTTGAGAGAAATGAGAGAGTCTTATTAGTGAAAACCCCTCGAAGGGCACTATGAGGCGACAAGGAGTTAAAAAGGGGCAAACAAGATAAGATTGACGGAAAGGATCCGTCGAGGCATCAAGCAGAACAAGGTGTTGGTTCGGCAAAAGAGTTGGGTTACGGGGCCTTTGAAATGCAAAGTAAGGTCATCAGAAAGGTTGTTTGATATAAATAGACTGGGTTGGTTAATCCAGAATGCACGACATGATCATTGGGATCGGTTATACCGTTCAGATAAGTTCTTTTCCTTTTTCTTCTCCCCAGTTGTTCAGAAAGACTTTTCTTTTTCTATCTCTTGAAGTCATTATTTTTCATTTCTTTATTTAAAGATTTTTCAATGATAGTTTGTTTTTGAGAAGGATTTTCAGAGCTTACTACCAGTTTCCAATATGGAGCGAAGTAAATATGGATAAGACAAGCCGAAGATAATACAATGAGATAAGAAAGACGTCATTATAAAACCAAATGATGGATTGGTCTAAGATTTCAGAAAGTATGGAGTAAAAGTGGAAAACAACAGTTGAAAAGTTTGCGAATAAGGAATCGTTAGGAAGGTCGGAAGTTGTCGGCCAAGTTTTAAAATGGTCGGACGACACAGAGTAGGGAAAGAAGAAAGAAAAAAAACAAAAAAAAAACCATCCCCAGGAGGAGTATATGATTCCCAACAGGAATATCATCCCCGGCAAATAATATCATCCCCGGCAAGTTTTGATAGTGTAACGGAATGCAGAGCAGGGAAAGGAGAAAGGGAAAAACCATCCCCAGCAGGAGTGGCACGACCACTCACCACGTTTTAAAACTAACAAAATTTTCTTTGATTTGAAGAAGGTACAGGAAATGTCATTGATGGCAGAAAGACATGCCACAAAGAAGATTATCAAACTGGGACAGAAAATTTTCTTCCATGTTTGAAAATTTTCTTGAAATCGGGTACCCATCGGAGGAACGAGGAAAGCAATTCCAGTTTTAAGGGAAAGCAAGACAACAAGTTTCGAAGAAAGCAGTTTCGGAGGAGGACAATACAAGTTTCGGAGAAGGTAGTTGTAAAGGAGGATAACACAAATTATGGAAGGAAGTTTTGAAGGAAGATGAGTCAAATTTCAAAGGGAAATGGTTGAGGAGGCAAGGGAAGAACAATGTCGATAAAACACAGTTGATAGTGTGAAGTCAGGTGCCCGCCTGAATAACGGAATGGCATTTTATTTTTAAAGTTGTTATTGAGGTCAGGTGCCCGCCTGAAGAACGGAATGGCATTTTACTTTAAGTTGTTGTGAAGTCAGGTGCCCGCCTGAAGAACAGAATAGCGTTTTATTTTTAAGTTGTTATTGAGGTCAGGTGCCCGCCTGAAGAACGGAATGGCATTTTACTTTAAGTTGTTGTGAAGTCAGGTGCCCGCCTGAAGAACGGAATGGAGTTTTAATTTTAAGTTGTTATTGAGGTCAGGTGCCCGCCTGAAGAACGGAATGGCGTTATATTTTTAAGTTGATAGTTGAAGTCAGGTGCCCGCCTGAAGAATGGAATGGCATTTTACTTTAAGTTGTTGTTGAGGTCAGGTTCCCGCCTAAAGAACGGAATGGCATTTTATTTTTAAGTTGTTATTGAGGTCAGGTGCCCGCCTGAAGAACGGAATGGCGTTATACTTTAAGTTGTTGTGAAGTCAGGTGCCCGCCTGAAGAATGGAATGGCATTTTATTTTTAAGTTGTTATTGAGGTCAGGTGCCCGCCTGAAGAATGGAATGGCGTTATATTTTTAAGTTGATAGTTGAAGTCAGGTGCCCCCTAAAGAACGGAATGGCGTTTTACTTTAAGTTGTTGTTGAGGTCAGGTGCCCGCCTGAAGAATGGAATGGCATTTTATTTTTAAGTTGTTATTGAGGTCATGGGCCTACCTGAAAAGAGGAATGGCGTTTTATTTTTAAGTTGTTGTTGAAGTCAGGAGCCCGCCTAGAGAATAGAGGAATACATTTCAAGTTTGAAGTCATATGTCCGCCTGTAGAACAGAGGAATACCTTTCAAGTTTGAAATCAGGAGCCCGCCTGGAGAATGGAGGTGTTGTATTTCAATTTGAAGTCAGGAGCCCGCCTGAAGAATGGAAGTTGTTATATTTTAAGTTGTTAATGAAGTCAGGAGCCCGCCTAGAGAATGGAGGTTGTTATATTTTAAGTTGTTAATGAAGTCAGGAGCCCGCCTGGAAAATGGAGGTTGTTATATTTTAAAGATGAAGTTGAAGTCAGGTGCCCGCCTGAAGAACGGAATGGCATTTTATTTTTAAGTTGTTGTGAAGTCAGGTGCCCGCCTGAAGAACGGAATGGCATTTTATTTTTAAGTTTTTATTGAGGTCAGGTGCCCGCCTGAAGAACGGAATGGAGTTATATTTTTAAAATTGAATGTTGAGGTCAGGTGCCAGCCTGAAAAACAGAATGGCATTATTAAGTTGTTATTGAAGTCAGGTGTCCGCCTGAAGAACGGAAAGGTATTATCTTTTTAAATTGCATTTGAAGTGGAGGTCAGGTGCCCGCCTGAAGAGCGGAATGGCGTTTTATTTTTTTAAGTTGTTATTGAGGTCAGGTAACCACCTGAAGAACGGAATGGTGTTATATTTTTGAGTTGATAGTTGAGGTCAGGTGCCCGCCTAAAGAACGAAATGGCATTTTATTTTAAGTTGTTGTTGAAGTCGGGAGCCCGCCCATATAACAGAGGAATACATTGAAGTTTGAAGTCAGTAAACCGGAGAGTTACAACAAAAATCAGAGGAATAAATTCAAGTTCAGAAATCAGAAGAAGGCAGTTCAATTTTCGATAGAGAAATAGTTCGCATCTCACAAGAAGGAAAGAATAGTTCGAGCTTGAGGAAGTGAAGGCTACCAGTCAAGTTCGAAGAGAAGAAACATCAGAGGAAATACAAGAGCAAACAAGGCAACAAGAGACACAAGAGCAAGTCTGAAGATCTAGATAAGATTCTTTAATTCATAGACTAGTTTAGTCTAGCTTCTTGTTTTCTTTTTAGCTGATGTAATAAGGAGGTTGGCAAGTAGTAGTCGCAGCGGCAACAGCAGTAACAGCAAAATCACAGTTCCACGGTAGTCCCATCTACCAAGACTTCCCGAACTACATTGACCTGATTCCTTTTTAACCAAGGATATGTAGGAAACTTTTGAAGTAGAGGTTCGGTCAAGTCTTTCAAAAATGCTTCACGCGGAGTATTCAAACGGGCAAAAATCGCTCGTATACGCTCACATTGTCTATGCATGAAAACTCTTCGTGTTTACGGGCAAAGAGGGGCAGCTGTGAGCACGTGATTTTTGCCCCACACGAATTACACTCACAAAATCAAAACAAAAATTGTCTGTTTTATTGTGTACATTTTTTGTGAATTTTCGTGATATTTTCTGTCATTATTGGCCTGTGTCCGTGCATGTTTATGTGTCTAATTAATGAAAAATACAAAAATATGTTACGTTTGCATTTAGCATTTAATTTCACATTTTTAGATTAGTTAAGAAAATTGTTGTTTTATAAAAAATGAAAAATCACAAAAAAAAAATAGCGTACTTTGGATTTTTAGTATTTAATGTTGAAAATTGTGTTTTCTTTAGTATTTAACTATTTGTGATAATTGCTACTTAGAGTCAATTAATATTTTTAGGATAATTTGTTCAAGATTAAATTTAGGTTTGTATTTTATTTTAATTAGAAAGTAGAATGAAAAGAAAAAAGAAAATAAAATAGAAGGAATGTAGAATTGGGCCAAATTTTAAATTAATCCCAAGCCCAAACTTATTAAACCTGTTCGAACCAGCCCAAAACTTGCCCAACCCAGTCCGCCCCCTACTAAATCCAAATAACGTCGTTTGGGCATGTATTAATCAGGACCGTTGATCTCATTAGATCGGACAGTCCAGTCCATCTCTAGTGTCACCAAAACAACGTCATTTCAAGGTTACTAATATGAGCCGTTAACATCCACTTGATCCAACAGTCCAAATACTCCCATCCTCGCCCGATCCAACCTCGACCCATTTTTCCGGACCGATCCAATCCCCCACTTAGCCAAAACGACATCGTTTCGTTTAAGTGATTGATCCAAGCCGTTGATCTCAATTGATCCAACTGCTTGGATTCAATTTCTATCCAGTATATAAGGCCCAAATCATACCCCGCCCCCTCAGAACCCCCCTCCCTCTCTACTCGTCTCTCTAACCCTAGAGACGACCCCATTCTCTCACCGCCTCACTCCGCCGCCGGAAATTGCCCACGACGGCTGACAGTAGACAAACCACCCCACCTTAACACCAAACAACCCCCTCAGCCTCCTCATCCCAAATCCCAACCCCATTTCCCTCGAATCTAAGCCAACCCCTTTGAACATCAATTTGAAAGGATGAACCCTAGCGTCACCCTTAAATTCTTCGGTGGCGGCACTGTCCCAAATCAACACCACACAACCACCTTGACCCCCTCAGGCCTAATCCATCACTGGTTTCCTCGAACGTCCTCACAACTCGTCGAATCTTAAATAAAGATAGACCCGAAAAGGTTGAGCTTCAAAGTCTGTAGATACGCAATGATTAAAACCAAATGAGACCTCGAACATGTGTTTTCATCTGAGAACACGTGATTGAGACCTCGTTTGGTCAAAATCAGGAGATTGAAGAAGAATTACAAGTTCGACTAGTGTATAGGTATTACTATTTTTCATTTTTTTTTCTTTCATTTTCTTTTCCTCCTTTCTTTCTTGATCATTCTTCATCTCCTACTCTCTTCTGTTTATTTTTTCTTTTATTGTTATTCGAAACTCGTGCTTAGTTGTTTCTGTTGTTCCACTGGTTTAATCCTTTAACTAGGTCTATTCATTTTAAACCCATATCTGATTGATGCGTAAAGTGAGGAATTCAATATTGAATAAGTAATTAAAATAATCCAAGTTTGAAATCAGATTGTAATTGGGTTTTTCCTGAATGTTTAGTGTTAGTTTCCTTTATTCAAATTTTGTATATGTTATAACGCTTAATGTTTGGTTGTATTTAGATATTAAAGTTTGTTGTTGATATCACAGTGGTATGTCCGAATTATTTGTTTCCAGTTATTCCTGTCATTTTTTATAAATGTTCGAAAATATTTTCCTTTGTTCTTGGCAATATTATTTATTGGTAGGTCTATACAACAAATCAATTCAATATGGTTTAATATGATTCAGTAGTCATTTCTAGCTTTTCAAATCAACTGAAGGAGTCGGATTTTTAGTTTTTGTTGTTGTTTATAATCAGTACTTAAGAGATATAAATAACAACTGATGAATAAGGTAATTTAAGGGGTAATCAACAGGCTTAGGGGGTCTTAATTAATAAAGGTTGCTAATTAATGGGTAGGGCATTAATGGAATTAATGGAAATATTCCTTAGTGGAAATTGCACTAAATATTGATTTTAAGGAATGAAAATGGGCACTAATGACTAATTGAAAAGGCACTAGGGTAATGGGGTGATTAAGGAAATAAAGGGATAAGTTGATAATGGATGTAGAACTTACTGAATGCCTATATTAGAGGCTGGAAAAAGGGGGGGGGGGAGACACACACAGACATACTGAAAACATACAAGAAAAAAAAAGATTCTGAAAGTTGAGATAGCTTGAGAGATTCAAGAAATCAGAAAATATAGGCATTTTCTATTGTTCCGTTGAAGAATCTCAGATTCCTGTAACTTCAAAAATAGTATTACTCCAGTAATAGGATTTAAAATAAATTGATACTGTTTTCTGGAAAGTTTTGGGTCTAGCTGGGTGAAATTACTGTTCCATTGAATTTGGAATTGATTTTACGGTTTCAATTACTAAATCTGGGCTATGAGGTTGCTGCTATTGATTTCTGCTGTTACTTTGCTGGCACCTCCTCATATTTCTTTCCCATTTCAATTTCCAGGTACAAATTTCTGAATCCTTCATGATGTAACTCTCCATTTGAAGATGAAATACGAGCAGAAGCATGAACTCTTTGCTCCCTCTCTGTTTAATATCTTAGTTTGTACTTTCAATTCCATGAAATATTGTAGAATTATGTAGATTCTTAAGTTTATGTTTGCTTAAGGATTGTTAAAAGTAGTGTAATGTATATCTAAGCATGCTTGTTTTTTTTTAGCCTTGTATACTCCTGAATGCATTGATATCATCTTAGCTAAGGCAAATAAATAAGCAGTGATGCAATTGTATGGTTTGTAAATCAGGTTGTTCGTATTTACAATAAGTGGAGAGACATAGCAGTAGCTTTAGACCCATGGAAATTGCTAAGTTGTTGTAGGTTAATAAGACAATGTCACGATTAACAAATGATTAATTCCATGTGTGTCTGGTTTGGTTTATAGGTGTAGACTTTAGCTAAAAAAATTTCTTCAGAATTCTTAATTCTCTTCTAAATGCATGTTTCAAGTTCATTAGATTGTAAAAGTGGTTAAACCAAAACAAAAATCCTGATGATAGACTCAAACCTGATAGAACAATTAATGCGTCCAAATTGATTTTCTTTTGTGATTGATAATTGGGAATTCAAACCTGTAGTAAACTCACTGGAAGGTTAACACGTTGTTTAACTTGTAAAATCAGAATGTCATAATGGTCTTCTTGAGCAATTTTGAATGTCAAACTGGTGTAATATAGGTTGATCGTCAGTATTAAAAATGTGTTTCAATCTGAACCTTGTTGTTGGGCTCCCGTTGGCCCAATAACATCTTAATCATCAACAAAATTAAAGACTGGCATACACTTGAGCCTGAGGATCCCTTTATTTGAATTTCGTGTATTGGACTGTTTTGGGGCCCAGTCTGCCCAATATTTGAATAATGGGATTAAAGCTTTTGGTTGAGAATGGCGTGCTTTATTCAAGTCTTGGCCTAATTGTTCGAGATTGATTTATGGCATTTTGGATCCTTCACACGTATTAATTAACTAGGGCTATTTTTATTCTCAGAGACAAATTAAGTAGAAAAATTGTAGTTTATGTTAGGATTGGCTTTAAATAATAAATGAGACGAGACTCGCCAAATAAAACGCACAAATTGCGGGGTCTTCGTAAAAATGTATATATTAAAACACTTAGACTTCGGGTCGGGCCGTTTAGCGAATTTCACGGCTTTCCCCAAAGATAAAAACGCGTTAGTCTCTTTAGGCATGCACTTTAATAACATTACCTCCCTAAACTCGGGTGCACATTTATGTGACCCAAATCCAAATCTCAACGGAGTCGAAATGTGTCAATAACCACGGGTACATTGATGTGACGTGGTTCGAGATGCGTTTTCATGATATTGCAATTCTCATAAAAAAATAATAATAATAAAAACGGTTAAAGTAAAATTTGTGCATAGGTTTATAATTGTAAAAATCAGATAATTTAAGCCAAATATAATAGTTAAGCGACCGTGCTAGAACCACAGAACTCGGGAATGCCTAACACCTTCTCTCGGGTTAACAGAATTCCTTATTTGGATTTCTGATTCGTAGACTGTAATACAGAGTCAACTTTTTCCTCGATTCGGGATTCAAACCGGTGACTTGGGACACCATAAATCTCCTAAGTGGCGACTCTGAATCTTTTAATAAATGAATCTCGTTTCGATTGTCCTTTAATTGGAAAAAATCCCTTTACTACGCACCTCACGGGGTGCAGTTGGCGAAAAAGTAGGTGTGACAGGGTCAAGAGAGCCAAGCATGGAGAAGGTCCTTCAGGGACCGAGTAGATTACTAGATGATATTCTTTACTGCTTTCTAGTTTAGATTAGATTTCCATGCAATAAGGCTTAATGCCATTAATGATTTTATTATTATTGTTGTTGACTTAGTAAAGGATTGTTTTGGCTCATTTTCGCACTAATGAAATAAAGCAAAAGTTGGCAGCAATTTTGGCACTAATATTTATGACTTGTCTGTAAAATTAGGTGAAAATGGAGTTGGTTTGACGTGATTTGGACGTCCTGTATTGAAATAGAAGTTCTTAAGTTTCATTTGATTTGGTGTCCAATTCATTATTCTAGTTGTTATTTTGGTGTTTTGATTGCGCGAGCGAGTTTGTATGATATCTTTGGCCTTGTGTATATGTTTGGTTTGGAGCCCTATAGGCTCGTGTGAGTTTCGGATAGGCTACAAAAGGTTTTTGGCTTAGAACCATAGCTGAACCTTTGTGCTTCTGGTGTCTGCTGCAGACTTTGAAATTGCGAGGTCTCGCTCGCAAATGCGAGACAAATATCGCATTTGTGAGCAGGGGCTGGGGGTTAGCGTTCGCATTTGCGAAGGCAGTAGGAATGTGGAGATTTTGCATTCGCAAAGGATTATTCGCATTTGTGGGATTCGCAATTGCGACATTTGCGCCTGTTCAAAAGTTGAGTTAGACGGGATTTTCCTCATTCTTTCAAATTTTCAACCCTAGAAATCTTAGAGGCAATTTTTCCAAGAACTCATCTTCCCCAATTCTTTGTTAAGTGATTCTAACTTACTTTCTTTCAATTATCCATTATATTTCATAAGATTCCAAACTAAAATTTAGGATTTTCATGGTAGAAATTGGGGATTTGGGTAGGATTATGGATTTTTATAAAATTAGAATTTGAACCTCGAATTAAGGTTGGATTTGAAAATAAATTACATAACCGGGCTCGGGATGAATGAGTAATTAGGGTTTGGTCAAAATTTCGGATTTGGACAAAGCGGGCCTAGGAGTTGACTTTTGTTGAATTTTTCAATAATGACCTAAATTGAACTTATTTCATTCGTAGGTAGTTTCTAAGGCTTATTTTGAATCGTTTGGTTGTTAAATTGCTAGATTTGATTGGTTTGGAGGCATGTTCAGAAGGCAAAGTCGTGGTTGAGTTTTGAATCGATTTTGGAGCGAGCTAAGTGTTGAGTTTAACCTTGATTTGAGGGAATTAGGAATCGTCGGACTATATGCTATGTGAAATTTATGTGTTGTGGCATATATGAGAGGTGGCGAGTGCTTATACATCGTAGAATTACTTATTTTCCCTGATTTTCCACTTTTTCTTACTTATTTCCTTCCATGTCATAAGTGTTATGTGCTTTAAATGCCTCCCATGTTTTATTTGCCTTGTTAATCATTGTTTCTCCTGTTAAAAATGTAGAGCTTTCCATACTTTCATATTTTGCTGTTATTTGCCTTAATTGACTTACTTGCACATTTTAATTATCATTACTAGACTTGTCTTGCTGTGTAATGTTACATATGTGAATTCTCAAGTTAGTACGATGTTTCTTTTCTGATTTAGCTTCATATTCATCAATCGTAGAGGTGTTTGTGATTTGGGTTATTGATTTGATTATACTCATTAAATATTTCATATTGATATGGTGGGATCGCGGTGCACGCTGCAACAAGTGAATAAGGGTTGGTTGATATGGCGAAATAAGGGTGAAATACTGATATGGTAGGATTGGGTTGCACGTCGCAACAGGTGAAATAAGGGTGGATTGATACGGCGGAACAAGGGTGAATTATGATAATAATTGTGTTATATGGTGGGATCGGGTTGCGCGCCACAACATATATATATATATTATTACGGTGGAATAAGGGAAGATTGTGTTGTACGGTGGGAACGAGTTGTGTGCCGCAACAATCTATGTGTTTCTATCTCCATGCGCCGTGTTGGTTTTCGGTGTTAACCCTAAGGATTGGTAATTTTGTCCTTCATTTGTCTTCTTTGAGGATTGATTTATTTCCTTCAGTTAACTGCCTTATTTCGTTTCATATTTTCTTTTCATGTCCTTATTTTATACTGCATACAGATTATAGTGTAAGTGACCCTCCATTTCCTCGTTACTACTTTATCAAGGTTACGCTCGGCTCTTATAGAGTACAAAGGGTCGGTTGTACTCATACTACACTCTGTACTTCTTGTGCATATTCTGGAGTCGGTCCAAGCAGCCACTAGCGTGCTCAAGTTAGCTAACAGTGTGGAGACTTGAGGTACAGCTGCTCGGCGTCCACAACCCCTAGAGTCCCTTTCCCTTTTTATTAGTTGTGTATTTTTCACCGAAAGCTCTATGTTTTATTCAGACATTTATTTGTACTATCCTAGTAGCTCTGTTACACCGGGTCAAGGGTTGTATTAGATATTTCAGTTGTTATGGATTCCGCATATTACTTTAGATTATTACAGTTATTTCAGCTTTTTTTTCATCATTTAATTTGAACTTCTGAAAATGGATAAATTGTTCTAACGTAGCTTGCCTAGCAAGTGAAATATTAGGCGTCATCACGATCCCAAAGGTGAAAATTCCGGTCCATGACACTTTTAGGCACCAAGTTAATGACAATATTGTTCATAGCCCTCAGCATCTTCCCCGTGGAGAAGAATTCTTACACAGCCTCAGTCAAGCCTTCACCAACTATCCCCCAAGTATATTTGAAGAATTAGCTTCCAAAGCCATCAGGCCCTAGTGATTTATATCCTCCAATAGCTCATAGAGCCTGCTTTATTCTTTGCGAGTGAATTTTGCCACCATCGATCTTATCTCTCTGTACTTGTGAGATTGTTTGTCCTCTCCTAACCAGATCACCACACACGTTGTCTTCCTTCTTTATTAGTACCCAGTAAATCAATGTAGAAATTGATAAATGCCTTGAATTGTTGTTTTGCTCGACATCCTAATGATTTTGACCCCTCCCTCTAGCCTGCGATTTCTTAGTCATCTTTGTATTTGTAAAAAAATTGATCAATACAGCCACTACTGAACCAGCCCCGTCCTAATCGGCTCAGAGCAAATGGTCAACGAACTTGACTCTACCTTGTTACGACCGATTCTAAGACAAGCAATAGGGGTCCGTTCCCTCTGCAACAAAAGAACGTCTCCTCGACTCAGCTACGATGACTCATGACGAGCTCATGAAGCTTGTAACTATAAATATCAAGGAAGAGAGCCTTGAAAGGGGATATTTTTCGGACACAACTCGTGATCCACATAAAAGAATAGATATGCTCCATGAGAAAAGCTATAAAGAACATGATTGTAATTCCCTGTACCTCTTCAAGGAGAGGCATGTCAAGCTATTATGATTAATACAATCACAAATGTATCTTTCCTCAATTCTATCTTCTCATGTTTCGATTCTGTCTTCTAATCCAGTGATTAATTATGCTTGGCTATGATTTACCCTTGATTTATTTTGATTGATTTACTCGGAAAGTGTTCGATAACTTTAGGGTCAAACAATTTGGCGCCGTCTATGGGGATTTCCTAGTGAAAATACCTAGTTCTTCCTAGATTGAAGCCAAAGAAACACCAGAAAGAAAATCCAACTCGAATCAGAGTCAAGGACCACGCATCGGGAAAAGAAGAATCCTATGCGTCAGCCGGAGTTAAAATTTTCCTCCCTACTGATCTCTAACGGCCCGAACAAAGAGAGAAGGGATGCAAAGCATCTCCCCTTCGGGAAGAAGTACGAAGTATTGCTCTCCCTCATCCCCCATATCGCGTCAGGTCAGAAACCGGCGTGGAGGTGTTCCAAACGGGGAATCAAAAACCACCCTGAAGCAACTCGAACGCTACGGTCTGGAAAACAACCATAGCACGTGCACAACCAAAGACCACTGGTCAAAACGAAGTCCTTAGGCTAAGTGCCATCGCTATTGAAGTATATAGTTCGACCTCGTTCGAACTATAAGGCTAAGAGCCTTCGCCATCAAAGTATGTAGTTCGACCTCGATCAAACTAATACTCAGACTAAATGCCTTCGCCATCAAAATCGATAGTCCCACCTCATTCGAACTATAAGGCTAAGAGCCTTCTCCATCAAAGTATGTAGTTCGACCTCGATCGAATTGGGACTCAGGCTAAATGCCTTCGCCATCAAAGTATATAGTTCGACCTCAGTCGAACTGGAACTATAAGGCTAAGAGCCTTCGCCATCAAAGTATATAGTTTGACCTCAGTCGAACAGGGACACAGTCTAAGTGCCTTCACCATCAAAATCGAAAGTTCAACCTCGTTCGAACTATAAGGCTAAGAGCCTTCCCCATCAAAGTATATAGTTCGCGGTCGAACTGGAACTATAAGGCTAAGAGCCTTTGCCATCAAAGTATGTAGTTCAACCTCGATCGAACTGGGACTCAGGCTAAGTGCCTTCGCCATCAAAATCGATAGTCCGACCTCGTTCGAACTATAAGGCTAAGAGCCTTCTCCATCAAAGTATGTAGCTCGACTCGATCGAACTGGGGCTGAGGCTAAGTGCCTTCGCCATCAAAATCGATAGTTCGACCTCGTTCGAACTATAAGGCTAAGAGCCTTCACTATCAAAGTATATAGTTCAACCTCAGTCAAACTGGGACTCAGGCTAAGTGCCTTCGCCATCAAAGTATATAGTTCGACCTCAATCGAATTGGAACTATAAGGCTAAGAGCCTTCGCCATCAAAGTATATAGTTCGACCTCAGTTGAACTGGGACTCAGGCTAAGTGCCTTCGCTATCAAAGTATATAGTTCGACCTCAGTCGAACTGGGACTCAGGCTAAGTGCCTTCACCATCAAAATTGACAGTTCGACCTCGTTCAAACTATAAGGCTAAGAGCCTTCTCCATCAAAGTATATAGTTTGACCTCGATCGAACTGGGACTCAGGCTAAGTGCCTTCGTTATCAAAATCGATAGTCCGGCCTCGTTCAAACTATAAGGCTAAGAGACTTCACCATCAAAGTATGTAGTTTGACCTCGATCGAACTAGGACTCAGGCTAAGTGCTTTCGCCATCAAAATCGATAGTCCGACCTTGTTCAAACTATAAGGCTAAGAGCCTTCTCCATCAAAGTATGTAGTTCGACCTCGATCGAACTAGGACTCAGGCTAAGTGCCTTCGCCATCAAAGTATATAGTTCGACCTCAATCAAACTGGAACTATAAGGCTAAGAGCCTTTGCCATCAAAGTATATAGTTCGACCTCAGTCAAACTGGGACTCGGGCTAAGTCCCTTCACCATCAAAATCGACAGTTCGACCTCGTTCGAACTATAAGGCTAAGAGCCTTCCCCATAAAAGTATATAGTTCGACCTCAGTCGAACTAGAACTATAAGGCTAAGAGCCTTTGCCATCAAAGTATATAGTTTGACCTCGATCGAACTGGGACTCAGGCTAAGTGCCTTCACCATCAAAATCGATAGTCCGGCCTCGTTCGAACTATAAGGCTAAGAGCCTTCGCCATCAATGTATGTAGTTCGACCTCGATCAAACTGGGGCTTAGGCTATGTACCTTCTCCATCGAAGTAGAAAGTTCGACCTCATTTGAACTATCATGCTAAGTGCCTTCGCCAGGGGCTTAGGCTAAGTGCCTTCACCATCGAAGTAGATAGTTCTAACTTCGAACTATCAAGCTAAGTGCCTTCGCCGTCAAAATTGACAGTTCGACCTCGTTCAAACTTTAAGGCAAGATCCTTCTCCATAAAAGTATGTCGTTCGACCTCGATCGAACTGGGGCTTAGGCTAAGTGCCTTCTCCATCAAAATAGATAGTTTTACCTCATTCGACCTGTAGGGCTAAATGCCTTCGCCATCAGGGATCGATGTGTTTGACCTCTTTCAAACTATGAGGTTAAGCGCCTTGGACATCAGAACGTCAATACGATCAATGCCAATCAAACTCGAGACGGGCTTCCGCTTCGAGTACATTCAAGAAAAGTAACAACACAAAATAAATGCAAGATAAGTAGCGAAAAAGAGATCTTATTATCCACGAAAGTTAAGAATGCGGGTCATCCTCGCTTACACCCGGCCATGGATGATCAACACAAGAAAAATGAAGAAAATGGAAAACAATAGGAAACCAACCAACGCCAATCGGCGAACAAAACAAAGAAAAACAAAGAACATTTTCTTTTTTCTCCTTTCACTCGGCCACCATCGTCGCTACCATCACCATCCCCGTAGGGCTCTTACAATCATCGCCTGCATCTTCACCTGCCTCAGGCGTCGCCATATCATAACCACAATCAGCACGAGCCTCACAAGCCTTCTAGTGTGCCACCTCAAAGGCCGCTCCAGTCACAATGCTCGCTTCCCACAACTCCTTGAAAATTTCGTGTTGAGCTTCGGCATAGACCCAAAGCTCATGAGCCTGGTTAGGAATAGAAGTGCGTAATGGCCCAGCTTGGTCCTTCAGCCACTGGTTCTCCTCCTCTAAGGCTGCAATCCGCTCCATCAAAACTTGGGCCTCCTGATCAAGGGCATTAATCCGCTTCTCAAGCCTCCCCTCCCTAAGAACCGCAGTGGTCCTCTCCGATGCTCGCTGAGACTCATGTACGCGGATCGCCTCTTCCAATGTCTTTGCCTTCATGGAAGCATCCCTCTCCATACGCCTTAAACCAGAGACCTCACCCTCCAACGCAGCCAGTTTACCACCCCATTCGACACTCATCTCCTCCGCTCTGGCCCAGCTTTGCTCCATCTCCAATTGCATCTCCCTCAACTTGCACTGCAGGTGCTCGCATTCCGTAGCCACCCCCTTTCCAACCTCAAGCTCCTCATCCTTTAATTAGACCTATCCTTCGAGCTTGCTTTTATCGTTAAGCGCCTGCATCAGCTCTCGATCCCGCTTCTCCAACTCCTCACCCAAAGCCTTGTTACGAGGATCAGCCATCGAACGCCCGTACAATTTGCGGCACCTATCGCGATAGCGGCAATACTTTCCCAACATTCGAAGAAAGATCCTCGAACAGATGTTAGCCCTGCGAATGCTCTCCACCTCCAGCAAGTCTACAAAAACAAAAAAGTAGTTAAACTAAAGCTCGTGCTGAGACGGGAGAGAAGTGAGCTAAAGTCAAGGTAACGTACCCGTAGGCCCATCACGGCCACTTCATTAATCACCTCAACATCTAAAATGCTCCTTAGAGATGCGTTTTCGGCCTCCGAACACAGCAACTCAAATTGTGATACCAAGCTGCTTCCTTGGGTCAGTAGGTTCAAATCTGAAGAAATCTCAATGTAACAGGCTGACCCCTCTGCGCGAACCACAGAGTGGGTAATGCCCTTCTCAAATATGTAGACATCAGCAGGGTCTAAATCAGACTCAAACTCATACTCGTCCTCTACCACGTTCTTTCCCCTCTCCGCCACCGATGGTACAGAGCAACCCGCCGTGGGCGACGAAGGTATGCTCGAGGTTACGACGGTAGCCTCTACGGATCGACCCTCCACCTCAGCAGCGGGAACTTCTGACCAGGTCCCCAAAACAGCAGCACTCTCCTGGCTTTAACTAGCAGGATAAACTCCGACCAATTGCTCCCCCTCAACGACAGATGCCACGACAGCACCTACCTTTGACTCCGCCGGGGGAGAATCCAAATTGATCACCGTCGGAGGAGCTGCCGCGAATGCTACCCTTCGCCTCTTCGATGGCTCTTCTTCTTCCCTAGTCAACGGTGAGTCGGTTCGAAGATGGACTGTCCCAGATGGATCTTCATCTTGAGACGTAGCAGGGGTCGGAGAGGCTACAATCGATGATTCCACGAATGCTGCCCTCGATGAAGGATGAGTTGTAGGCGCTGCACTAAGGCGAGCGAGCACAGCTGGATGGCGGAAGGCTAGCTGTGGAGCTTTGACCCGTCTAACTCTCCCTAGTCACGACAAACAAACATTTCTTAAGTAAGAGTGAAATAAGGGAGAAAGGGGAATAAAGTCGCTGTCTCACCTGTCAGGGGTCTATGTCCATATTTCTCCCAAAATGAAGACCACGTGCGAACCCCCGCAGTATGGGTAAGCACAGCCTCGACCCATTCTCGGATCCCCTCCAAAGGAGGCGGAGGCAGCTCGGCTGCAAAGCATTGGGGAAGATCAATGATTACAAACCTAAGATGAAAGGAATATCAAAGCAAAACATTTTACTAGTCAAAGGCGAGGACTTACGTGCAAAGTTCTACACTTCCGGGAACCCGATCGGGTCGGCCATAAGATGTTAGGTTCGAATGTAGAAAAAATTATCGAAGAAATGACGGTTGGTCCGGTCGTCCATCTTGACCACCAACTCCCTCGACCCACAGGGGCGCACATGGATCATGGTGCCGCGAATCTTTTAAGGATCAAAGAGGCTAAGCACGTGCCTCAGAGTGACCTCCCTACTGGCCAGCTCCGCGTACTTGATGAACATAAGAAATAGATTGTATAGATAAGGGGAAAGTTGAGCAGGGCGCACCTTGTAGTAGCGACAGAAGTCGACCACCAGCATAGGGAGTGGGAGCGTGTATCCCACAAGGAAGGAATAGGCGTAGAACGAACAGAATCCACGACGATCAATCTGGACCCTTTCCTCCATCTTCGCAGGCACGATCTCGACGTAACTAGGAATACCTCATCGTTCCCGCAAGTCCGCTTCCCAACTTTCCTCATTAGAGGAGGGATATTCATATGTTCAGCGCCACCCATTGCGCCGAAGTCCGTCACTGCCTTCCCCGGACGGGACAGAATTTCCTCAACTGAAAGAACTGCTTCGCTTTCAATCGGCTCCAAGTCTTCAGTTTCCTGAGCGGGATCCTCGACCGCCGGAGAATTGGCCGGAGGATTGTTACGAGAAGAAGTTCCTGCCATTTTTGACTTAGAAGCAAAAGAAAGAAGAACTTTGTGGTAGAAGCAAGAAAATCGCAAATTATAGCAATCAAGAGAGCAGAGAAAAATGCGATTTAGCATAAAGGAAGATATCCCAGGATTTCTCTCAACAATAAGCAATGAATGTGTGAAAAGCAAATGACGGATCCTTTCTATTTATAATTCTTCAATGACGAAATCCAATAGCCATCATTACTACATGAATGGGCACGAAACGGTTTGATTTCCCCGAAATGTGCGCCATTACGATTGTCTGCACGAAGCGGCGCTTCACTTGCCAACCGACATTTTAGTATCGGAATCGTCATAACGATACACGGGCACCAAAAAGGCGCCCCCGGATAGTTCCGGAATTCCCAACGCCATTAATGAACGAAAAGTGAGCCTAGCTCCTCCTGGTTATGTCACGCACAATCCGTCCATCGAGGTCAGCAAGGCATGACCCTGACAAACGGAGGGACTAACTGTATTGGTAAAAAATCTGATCATATGGCCACTACTGAACCAGCCCCGTCCTAATCATCTCAGAGCAAATGGTCAACGAACTTGACTCTACCTTGTTACGACCGATTCTAAGACAAGCAATGGGGCTACGGTCCCTCCGCAACAAAAGAACGTCTCCTCAACTCAGCTACGACGACTCATGACGAGCTCATGAAGCTTGTAACTATAAATATCAAGGAAGAGAGCCTTGAAAGGGGATATTTATCGGATACAGTTCGAGATCCACAGAAAAGAATAGATATGCTCCATGATAAAAGCCATAAAGAACATGATTGTAATTCCCTGAACCTCTTCAAGGAGAGGTAGGTCAAGCTATTATGATTAATACAATCCCAAATATATCTTTCCTCAATTCTATCTTCCCATGTTTCGATTCTGTCTTCTAATCCAGTGATTAATTATGCTTGGTTATGATTTACCCTTGATTTATTTTGATTGATTTACTCGGAAAGTGTTCGATAACTTTTGGGTCAAACAATCTTCAGCTTCCACGGATAGGAGAGCTCAATATTCTAGAGAGAGAAAGTCTAAACTTCCATAATATTCGCATGTATATACACTAAAACTCTAAGAAAAATTTAGTCTAAAATCATATTTGAGTTACAAAAATACGTTTTGGTATTTCGTAAAAGATATCATTTTTCGGGAATCTTTACAAAAATACGTTTTCTCTTTACAAAAATTTACAAATTTTTTCGGGAATCTTTACAAATTTTTTGTAAATTGATATGAAGTTCCTAACATTAGTACTTCTTTTTTACTTTTCCTAAAGAGACAACTCTTAACCGACATTGTGTCTTTCTCTTTTTTTTACCCATATGGATGACCCAAATCATTTCCTTCAATAATGTATTTTTGTTTAAATTCTCATTGGTATATATTTATAGTTTCCCATAATAAGAAATTGGTGATGACATTCCTTCATGCCCTCAACTTTTGTCGTACAAAGAACTATATATCAGTGAGAACGATAGAGTTAGAATTTTAATATGTTAATACTTATTCTCTAGTAAAACAATTCAAGTAGGCGTACGTACTTAGGTAGATTATAGAAGTTTAGAACGAAATTTTTGTGAGATCGGCTTTCATAAACGTAATATTAAAATGATAATCTTACTGAACCGAAAAATTTTGTGTCAATTCCAATTAAGAATTGAACTCATCTCCGTTCTAGGAAGCCTCTTGAAGTCCGAGGAAAGAAGGAATGATTTAATTATTAATTTAAAACTTTTAATGACACCAAATACCTAAGAATTAACGCAACATGAATTATTTTCTTTATTCGCAATACTTTTGTCCCACTAATTTTAAAACTTATAACGTGTCAATGCTGAACATGCAATCAGCACTTTAATCAACATGCACTTAAGATTATATCATAATACTGACTTTTGTTTTGTAAGGTGGAGAGATGAATTATGGACCACTATTTCCAACTTTTTTCCAATTTTTTAAAATGAATAATTACATGTGCGTAAACCTTTCGTACTTGTATATATAGCATCCATTTGTTATCAACTCGAAAATGATCAATCACTTTATATAAAACACCTAAAGGGCTAGTAGTAAGAAATGGGAAAGTATGAGTTGCTAATGGTGATATTGTCGATGGATATAATAGTGAGTGGAGGGAGGTATGATGGAGGAGGATATGGGTTCGTAGATGGTCTGAGAATGGAATACTACATGATGAGTTGCCCATTTGCAGAGGGAATAGTGAAAAACACTGTCAATAGGCATTTGCAAGCTGATCCCACTCTTGCTGCTGCCCTTGTTAGGATGCACTTCCATGATTGCTTCATTCAGGTTACTTCTCTTTCTTTCTATATTATCATATGTATGTCTTGTTTTTGGAGAATCACTTTCACTTTTATTTTGTCGTCTAGCTATATATAAAGTTTTCTTACCACTTCTTCACATGCAAATGCATAGTAAGACTTCTGACCTTTGTAATAAATAGAGAACTAAGTAATTTCTCACTTTACTGTACAATAATATACCGTTACGTCCATGCATTAGAAGTGAGATTTGTGTTCAATCTAGGTAGTAACAACATCTTTTACACTACTTTATCATATTAGTATTATTTTATCATTTAGGCTACGCTTTATCCGAAATTGTTTTTCTTCTCAACACTTTTTTATTCTCTTTATGATTTGCTTCGGTTACGGTTTTTTTTTTTTTTTTGCGCATAATAAGTTGTTTAGTTTTAGGATAAATCTATTCCTTTGAATTTAAATTTCTGTTAGATTTTTTAGGTTGGTTGAGATATTTTAGGTTTTTTAAATTCTTCTTATGCAGATTTTCTGCATATTATGTTCTTAAGTTGGCTATTTAAAGCCCTCTATGTTTAACAAAAAAGTAGAGACATTTTTCAATCAATACTTTAAATGTTTTTCGTCCCCTATCTTTTTAAAACCCAACAGTGGTATCGAAGCTTCATTGGTCTTAGTGGATCTGTTAATTCTTCTAAAGAACTATTTTCCAATCATTTTTAAACAATATCAATTTTTAAAACCCATTTTCAACATGGCAAGCAGCAGTCTCCCTTTGAATGCCCCCATAAATTTTCACTGGTAAAAACTATCAGATTTGGTCAGTGAAAATAACTCATATCTTGAAGCCTATGATCTATAGGAAGTTATAATGGAAAATAGACCATTACAACCACGCAAATCCTACTCTTGCCCAAATTAAAAACCATTCAGAAGATAACCAAAAAATACAAAGCCAAAACTGTGATTCAAAATTCAGTTGCAGATTTACTTTTTCTAAAATTATTGAATGTGAGACAGCAAAAGAAGCTTGGGAAAAGCTTAAAAGGGAGTACCAAGGAAGTGATCGAGCCAGCAAAATACAGATTTTAAATTTGAAAAGAATTTTGAATCTCATAGGATGCAAGAAGACGAGATTATCACTAGGTATTCTGATAGGATTTCGTCTATTGTTAATAAATCAGGTTTCTTGGCGAGGATTTCAAAGATAACAGAATAGTTGAAAAAATTCTTGTGACAGTTCTAGAGAGATTCAAGTCCAAAATTTCCTCTCTAGAAGATTCTAAAGACCTCTCTACCATCTCTGGTGCAGAATTAATAAGTGTTCTTCAAGTACAAGAACAAAAAAGAGCATTTAGACAAGAAATGGTTACTAAATGTGCTTTTTATGCACACAACAAAAAAGAAAAGGTCAATTATCCTCTATGCAAATACTGCAAAAAGAAAACACACCTAGAAAATTTTTGTTGGTGGAGACATGATGCAATATATGGTATTTGGAAACAAACTGGTCATGTTACAAAAGTGTGTAAGTTCAAAGACACTCAACACAATCCTCAAGCACAAACAACAGAAACATGAGGAGCAATTCTTGTAGAGCAACTGAAGCAAGGAGGAGTATTGATGGTTTGCTTCGATTACAATTGTATTTTTTTTAGTGTTATAAGTTACTTAGTTTTAAGATATATATATACTTTTCGAATTTAAATTTCTATTAAATTTTTTAGGTTTAGTAAGGTATTTTGGATTTTTAAAATTCTTCTTATGCAGATTATGTTCTTAAGTTGGCTATTTAAATCCCTCTATGTTTAATACTCCCTCCGTTCCAACTATGTGAACTTGTTTGATTGGGCACGAAGTTTAAGAGAAAAATAAAACTTATAAAATGTGTGGTCCTAAATAAGTGAGAATATTTGTATGACTATAATTCTTTTGAAGCTTGTGGTGGTAAACATGTAGAGTATTTGTGCGATTATAAAAGTTTCTCATTAAGATAGAATTGAAAGTTTAAGCTAAATTGTTTTCAAATTTAGAAATGGGTCATTCTTTTTGGAACGGACAAAAAAAGAAATAGTTTCACCGAAAAAGAGGTAGTAAAAAAGTAAATACATTTTTAAATCTTTTTACTGTCCATCTTTTAAAAAACCAACATCTTCTTACATAAATTGTTTTGGTGTTTGATGGAAAATAGGGATGTGATGCATCTGTGTTGATAGATTCAACAAAGGGGAGTAACACAGCAGAAAAGGACTCGCCAGCAAATTTGAGCTTGAGAGGCTACGAAATCATTGATGAAGCCAAGGAAGAGCTCGAAAATCAATGCCCTGGAGTCGTTTCTTGTGCTGATATTCTTGCCATGGCTGCCAGGGATGCTGTCTTCTTTGTAAGATAGATACATTATATTATGATATTCTTAGATCTCTTACAATTCTATTGGAATATCGAATAATATTGTTATGATAGGCTGGAGGTCCAGTGTATGACATACCAAAAGGAAGAAAGGATGGAAGAAGGTCAAGAATAGAAGACACAATTAATCTGCCTTCCCCTGCTCTCAATAGTTCTGAGCTTATCAGAATATTTGCCCAACATGGTTTCAGTGCTCAAGAAATGGTGGCCTTATCAGGTACAATAAAATATTCTTAATGCTTCTTCACTAATGTCATATCAGGCGCGCTTGCTTTTGTTTTTTGTCCCATTTGTCCTCTATCACAAGTTCACAACTAGATCTGCCTTGGTAAATCTTCACTCCCCTGATTATTATTACTAAAAAGTCTATATTGAGTAACTTTATTTCCGTTTAATATATAAGTCTCGATATTGCCCTTGATCCCTAACGGAGCTCATATCTAAGGGTAATTGTAATAATTGAGGGATATATTTGGACATTTTCCGTGAAGAATTTGAACATGTGGAAGTCCACCAATGTTAATAAAGTTGATTATTTGTCATGTATAGGCGCACATACACTGGGAGTGGCAAGATGCTCATCATTCAAGCACAGATTGAGTAACTTTGACTCCTCACATGATGTGGATCCAACTTTGGACGCCCAATTTGCGCAAACTCTGTCCAAAACATGCAGTGGTGGAGACAAGTCTGAGCAGGCCTTTGACACCACAAAGAACGATTTTGACAACGACTACTTTAATGCACTGCAAAGGAAGAGTGGTGTCCTTTTCTCTGATCAAACCCTTTACAATAGCCCAAGGACTAGGGGGATTGTGAATGGTTATGCCTTTAATCAAGCCATGTTCTTCCTTGATTTCCAACAAGCCATGGTTAAAATGGGTTTACTTGATGTCAAAGAAGGGTCCAACGGGGAGGTACGCAGCAACTGCCGTATCATCAATTGATATTATTATTGGTATAAATGTAATGTTGGTTTTATGTATGTTCTGTTGTTAATGTATGTTTACCTCAAAAATGAGTTTAACAATTAAAGATATTTTGTGGTTTTAAAGATAGGTGATATACTCTAATACTAGCGATTATACAAGTAATATTGAGCTTAAGTAAAAAGAAATAAAGAACCAAATCAGTGTTGTTGGAACAGTAGGGGGCTTCGAGCTCGACTTATCCAGGGACCTTGATCACGCCCAACTATGCCTTATAAAAAGGACAATGCGGTCGCTGCAAATATAATCCGGTTTACAAGTTCGGAGTCGAATCCCACAGAGAGTTAACCTATCAACTACTATCTTAAGACCCACTAACTCTTCAGAATCAGCTTCCCAAATATTCAAAACTCAGTTGAATGTTCCCTTAATAACTACTTTTGTAGAAAGCTAAATAATTGTAAAATAAACTAAATATGTTGTAAACAATAATGAGAAAAATCTAAGGTAATGATTTCCCCTATTGATGGAATCCCTTCTGTTTATGCTCATACAAATTTACCAATACTTCTCTATCAATCATGAACACTAATCTTACCGTAAATCTCTCCCGAGTAATCACAGTAATTTACTATTGCACTCTCCCGAGTTACACTAGCTTACTTNAATAAACTAAATATGTTGTAAACAATAATGAGAAAAAGCTAAGGTAATGATTTCCCCTATTGATGGAATCCCTTCTGTTTATGCTCATACAAATTTACCAATACTTCTCTATCAATCATGAACACTAATCTTACCGTAAATCTCTCCCGAGTAATCACAGTAATTTACTATTGCACTCTCCGAGTTACACTAGCTTACTTTAATTAACACAATTCACTTTAGATTACCACTCAAGGCTTCGTTATCCCTAATCCCGCCATTAAACCCGCAATTATAGATTCCTCTAATAATTTAGGAGTGGTGTTGTTCTACAATAACCTAAATATGCACTCTCTTCCAAGTTATACACACTAAATAGGCACAACTAATTGAGGATCCGGTCAATAACTATAACAAACACAAAGTTGAACAAATAGGGATTAAACTAGCACTTTGTATTCACATAAACAAGAAGTTCATCACCCAATAGGTTCCATCAAAATCTTAGACAAGGAATTTAGCTACTCATGGCTATGGGTAAATAAACTAGAATAGAATTCATCATAAAAATCAAAAGAAAAGAAGAAAGATGTTTGGAGAAATCTCTCACAATAGTTTCCCTTGCCAAGATAACCTAAAAATACCTTGCATGCCTCCTTTGGGCGAAGTCTAATGTTTAAATAGTGTTTAGATCTAAAAAATCCCGTTTTTACACTTTGACCCCCGAAGTTTTGTCGCCTGCCGCGGTTCTGCCGCGGTCGCGGTAGAACCAGTGTCTCTGATTCTCTGAGATTCTGCGTCAGCCTTCCACCGCGGTTCTGCCGCGGTCGCGGTTCTGCCGCGGTCGCGGTTCTGCCGCGGTCGCGGTAGAACCGCGGCAAAATCGTGTTTTTGGCTCCTCAGGGCTGATATGACGTGACTTCAATGGGAATTTGCATATTTGGCCTCTTTTCTCCAGTATTGACTCCAAAAGTACTCCTTAGCCTTCCTTAGCCATTAAGTACCTATAAATCACGGAAAACACTAATAAGAGCATTTTGTTATCATATTTATCATCAAAACAAAATAAGAAAGTGATTATTTAAGGCATGATTATAGTCAAATTCACCTATTATCAACACCCCACACTGAAACCTTTGCTCGTCCTCGAGCAAACTAAATCACATTTCTAGGCCTAACTTTTCACTGTATTGCCCCAATATATATGTCACACTCATTGTTATCAATGCTCAACCTAAGCATTGCAACAATCCTAACTCAATTTGCAGATTCTCATGCCATGACACACTTTTGCTCACTCTAATTGCTCTAACAGACTTGAAGACTCACTT
>MU768931.1:0-26170 GCA_026770625.1 Nicotiana glauca
GAGGACGAACGAATGTTTAAGTGTAGGAGGATGTAACGACCCGGCCGGTCATTTTTGGAATTTACGCACCGATCCTCCATTAACTGCTTTCCCTAAGTTCATTTCTGCTATTTTATTTTGCCGGGATGTTCGGTTCTAGGAATTCGGAGTGTTTTGGGACACTTAGTACCTAAATGAGAGCTTAAGAGTTGAAAAAATGGTCCGTTTTCGGAACACTATGAAGACGACCTCGGAATGGAAATCCGATAGTTCCGTTAGCTCCGTTAGGTGATTTCGGGGTTGGGAGCGTGTTCGGAATGTATTTTGGAGGTCCATAGATCATTTAGGCTTGAAATGCCGAAGTTTGAAATTTTTGAAGTTCCGGTCCGATAGTGAATTTTTGATCTGAGGATTGGTTTGGGATTCCAAAAGTTGTTGTAGCTTCGTCATGTCATTTTGGACGTGCGTGCAAATTTTCAGGTCAATCGGACGTGTTTTGGTTAGGTTTTGAAGCGAAAGCGAGTTTGGTAAAATTTTGAAGTTCTTAAGTTCTAATCATTGAGTAATTCGTATTTCCGGCGTTGTTTTAGGTTATTTAAGGATTTGAACAAGTTTGAATGATGTTATAAGATATTTTCGTAGGTTTGGTTGGGGTCCGGGGGGCCTCGGATGTGTTCCGGATGCCCAACGGGGCACCTTATGTTGAAAAAGAGTTGCAGGTTTTTTGCTATTTCTGCTGCAAATTTTAACCCTCTGCGATCGCATACCCATCCATGCGATCACGTAGTGTAAATTCTGAGGGGCCTATTTTCCTTCTATGGGATCGTGTAATGCTTCCCGTGATCGCATTGATTTAACTTTTCCTCCTCCGCGATCGCGACGTCCCTTCTGCGATCGAATAGAGCAGTCTCCCAGGGATCGAAATTTCTTCTACACGATCGCATAGCTGTTCATGCGATCGCATTGAATTAAATCACTGGGCAGAATATAACTTCTCAAAAACGAGGGTTCTTCCATTTTTACAAAAACTCAAGCTAAAGAGCTCGATTTTGGGAGATTTTTTTTGAGGGTTTTTCAGAGGCAACTATTGGGTAACGATTCCTTACTCTCTTATGATTTATACCCACTAATCTAACCTCGAATTCAACCTTTAATTTTGGATTTTGAATGAAACTTGGGTAAAATCCTTAGACCTAATAGTGACGATTTAAAGGGGCATTTGACCTCCGATTTGGGAGATTTTTATATGGTTAGACTCGTGACAGTACGAGGGTTCTGAAAATGTAAAAATATTTCGATTCCGAGATGTTGGCTGGAGGGGTATTTTGGTTATTTTACCTATTTTTGCGCCTTAGCTTTAATTTTGACAATGTAACTATCTACTTGCGATGTTATTTACAATATGTAACTGGTTTGAATAGATTTGGGCCACTCGGAGACAGATACTCGTGCCAAGGGCATTGTTTCTTAGCGGTTTCGTACCGATTCGGGGTAAGTGGCTTGCCTAACCTTGTGTGGGGGACTTCGTCCCTTAGGATGTGATAATTGATAATTGAATGCCTTGTACGTGAGGTGACGAGCACGTACTTGAGTAAATTGTTGAAACCCGAATTTTTACTTAAATTACTTGATTCAGATTCTCTTTCATATTTGCCTTACTTTACTTGATTTTATAGCCTGTGCTAGCGTAGAAAAGCATGTTTAATTGATCCAAGCTGCCTATTTGTTTAAATTATCTTAACTGTGATTACATGGAGCACGTTAGGCCAGTATTCCTTGATGCCTTGTATTGTTGTACTTTCATTTCTGAATATTTCTCTGATGTTGGTTGCGCATTTATATTGGGACCACGGATGCGGGATTTCCGAGAGTTTCCCCCATGTTTGTTTATTTGGGACTACGGGTTTGATTCCCGGGAGATCCCCCTGCACTTTTTTTTGGGACTACGGGACGGTATCCCGGGAGATCCCCCTGCACTTTTATTTTAGGACTACGGGACGGTATCCCGGGAGATCCCCCTGCACTTTTATTTTAGGACTACGGGACGGTATCCCGGGAGATCCCCCTGCACACTGATGATTGAATTACGGGGCGGTATCCTAGGAGATTCTTTGATATTGATATGAGATTTGAACTACGGGACGGTATCCCGAGAAGTTCCATTGGACAGTTGAGAAAAAAAGGGCTACAGGACGGTATCAGGGAGACCCTCGTCGGTATTCTTGTAATATTGTTGTATTTACTTTGTGTTACTTATCGGTCTTGCAGTATTATATTTCATTGATCTGTCTTATCACTTTGTTGTGTTCATTAGTTTTCATCAGAATTCGATACTGTTGATCTCTTGCTATTTTATTCTTTTCTGTCTCAGTAGGGCCTTGACCTTTCCTCGTCACTACCCAACNAGGTATGCATCTGCCGCGTCCGCAGATCCGAGGAGTCTCCTTCTACTCCTCCTCATAGATAGTAGTTTCATTTCTTTTGATTCGGTTGTATAGACATTTCTGGATGATAGAGCCGTAGTTTATGTCCTTTAGCCTGTGTTTGCCTGTGAGTTTCCGGGTCTTGGAGGTTGTTTTTAGTGTTTGAGTTGAAGTGTATGTTCCAGGCGGCACTTATTACATTTTCTTATATTATTCTGTATTAGTCTTATTGCTTTCGTAAAGGTTGTTAAAATTTCACAATGTGTCAGGCTTACCTAGTCCCGAAGACTGGGTGCCATCATGACGTGTTCACAATTGGTGAACTAGGGTCGTGACAGGTTGGAGCCCTAATGTTGGCTAAAGGGAAAAAAGCTCAACTTAGGGGTTGTAGCCCTAATATTGGCTAAAGTAAAAAAGCTCATCTCAGGGGTTAGAGCCCTAATGTAGGCTAAGGGAAAAATGCTCAACTCAGGGATTGGAGCCCTAATGTTGGCTAAGGGAAAATGCTCAACTCAGGGGTTAGAGCCCTAATGTTGGCTAACGGAAAAGCACTCAACTCAGGGATTGGAGCCCTAATGTTGGCTAAAGGGAAAAATGCTCAACTCAGGGGATGGAGCCCTAATGTTGGGTAAAAGGAAAACGTTCAACTCAGGGGTTGGAGCCCTAATGTTGGCTAACAAAGTACAAGGTTGATTTTGTGAGTTCTAACTATCCTATTTTGGGGATTTTCTTCTTTTGGGAGTTCTAACTATCCTCAACTTAAGGATTTTCAAAAAAAGAACAATTTATTAGTTTGAAATGGTTGTTGGTTTTGTGGCCTTGATTGTTGGATCCCGGCCTCGCTTTTGTCGAAACACTCTGCTGCTTGCTGGTTTTGAAGATTATTCTCTCTTTCAAACAGGAGAAGTCAACTTTCAGGATTTCCAAAATCACTTGCCCGTGTGGGGCTCTGCCTTTTCACCTTACTTTACTCTTAGAACCTTTGTCCTTGATTTTCTTTCCTTTTGAATATCTTTTTCTTTGAAAGCATCAATAATCATAGTCAGCCGGGATTGGCTTAATACATCCGCTGAGGCTGGGCATTTTCTTTAGCTTTTGCAAGGCAAAGCCCTGTAAAACTAGTCCTGCCACTATTTATTTTTAATTGTTTCAAAATCAGAGTTAAATTGAAAGATATTCAAAGAAGACGTAAACAAGAGGCAAGTAGATGAGTTTAAAGAGACGTGTCCCTTTCGGAGGAAAAGAAGGACTTATCTGGGGGTGCATGCCGGCTTCAAATGGGCACGACATGCTTTTTGGACTGGATGCCCGACCCGTACAAACTTTTTCAACTTCTCGTAAACTCATCGACCTGTATTTCAAAACCAGGGAACTGTTCCAGGACTATTTCAGTGGTGGGAGATATCTTCTTTTCGGCCGACAGTGCCCTTTGCGGTTTTTCGCCAATTCTCTTCTCACCATCCCCCGATAGTGCTCTTTGTGAGTTTTCACTAAGTGGACTCTATCATTTTCAATTTCTCTACTCACAGTCGCCTTATGGTGCCCCTAGGTTTTCACCTATAAGAATCTCTCATTTTATTTCTCTCAATTAGAGTTGCATCAGATTCCAACAATGATATTTTTCACCTCCCACACCTTTCCCAATTGATCGGAAGGACTTGGACAAGGTCTTTGGGTAAAAAGAATTTTGGACGGAATTATAACTTTGGAACCATTTTGATGGGCTCATGGCCGAGCCATTATATCATCTGCCCCAGTTTCACTTTGTGGGGGGAATTGAGATTTTATTTTGGTGTGACTGAACCCCAAATAGAGGCTGCCTATATATCCTTTCGGAATCAAGCAGATGTAGTTCAGGGAAACATTTTTGTTTTTGTTTTTGTTTTGTTTTTCTTTTCATCATTTTTCATTCATTTTTTTTCTTCTTGTTTTTATTTTTTTGGTTTTTCTTTCTTTACTTTTCTTTTTTTTTTTCCGATAGAACTTCCGAGTTCCAAAGAGGGTAATCAAAGAAGAGTAACCAGCTCAAATAGGTTTACCAAGGGTAAATAATGTTTGGATAGTGGGAAGGAAAGCCTTCATCATCTCAACATCACAAAGTCATCACCGCAAACGGCCTAGACATAGTACCTTTTACTGCGTTTGCATTGACTGCTGCTTCAGGATCATTTCCTTCGATGTCTCCCAGATGCAGTGCTCCTCTTGGCAATATCTTCCAGATTATGTATGGACCCTCTCAATTAGGAGAAAAGTTTCCTTTTGCTTCCTGGTGATGGGGAAGAATGCGTCTCAACACGAGTTGTCCCACTTCATACTTTCTGGGACGCACTTTCTTGTTATAAGTGCGGGCCATTTTTTGTTAGTACAACTGCCCGTGATAAACTGCGGCCATCCGTTTTTCATCAATTAAAGAGAACTATTCCAGCCGAGTCTTGACCCACTCACTATCCTAAATTTCTGCTTCGAAGATTATCCGGAGCGAATGGATTTCTACCTCTGCGGGTATAACAGCCTCAGTTCCATAAACGAACAGGTATGGGGTTTCTCCCACCTATGTGCGCACCGTGGTGCAATATCCCAGTATTGCAAAAGGAAGCTTTTCATCACATTGTCTGGAACTTTGAATCATCTTTCTCAAAATATTCTTAGTATTCTTGTTGGCTGCCTCAACAACACCATTGGCTTTGGGCTGATAAGGCGTAGAGTTTCTATGCGTTATTTTGAATTGTTCGCATACCTCTCCCATCAATCTACTATTCAGATTTGCAGCATTGTCTGTGATTATAGTTGCAGGAATGCCAAATCGGCAAATGAGATTGGAGTGCACAAAGTCTACCACAGCTTTCTTGGAAACTAAGTTGAGAGTAATGGTTTCAACCCACTTCGTGAAGTAGTCAATGGCAACCAATATGAATCTATGTCCGTTCGAAGCTTTCGGCTCGATCGGCCCAATAATGTCCATTCCCCAGGTGACGAATGGCTAAGGTGCTGACATAGGATGTAATTCTGTTGGAGGTGCATTAATCAAATCACCGTGCACCTGACATTGGTGGCACTTTCGAACAAAGCTTAAGCAATCATTTTCCATAATTATCCAATAATACCCTGCTCGAAGGATTTTCTTTGCCAAAACATACCCATTCATGTGAGGCCCGTACACTCCTGCTTGCACTTCATGCATAGTTCTTCCATCAACGCATCTTAAAAAGTTGAGATCCAGGGTCCTTTTGTATAAGACATCGCCATTTAAGAAGAAACCACTTGCATGTCGTCTAATGGTCCTCTTTTGATCTCTAGTAGCTTGATCAAGGTATTCTTGCATTTTCAGAAACCTTTTGATGTCATGATACCATGGCTGGGTGGTTGGTTCTGCCTCAACCGTGTTATAATAACCATGCCTTTACTTAATTTGGATTTCCAGTGGATCAATATGGGCATTGCCTGGGTAAGACAGCATCGAAGCAAGAGTGGCGAGTGCATCAACTAGTTCATTGTGACACCGAAGGATATACCTGAACTCTATCGACTTGAACTGCTTGCTGAGATCATCCACATGTTGTCGATAGGGAATAAGCTTAACATCTCGGGTCTCCCACTCTCCTTGGTCTTGCCGGATAATCAGATCAGAATCTCCCATGATCAATAACTCTTCAACATCCTGAACAATCGCTGTGAGCACGTGATTTTTGTCACGCTTAAATTACTCCTATAAAATTCATTAGAAAGAATTTTTCTTTAGTATTTGAATTTTTAGGAATTAATTGTACGATTTTGTGTTTTAATTGCATTTTGTGTGCATTTTTAGGTATCATAAAAATGAAAATTATAAAAAAATAGCATACTTGCATTTAAGTCTTAATGCTATATTTTTGGATTAATTGAACATCATTGAAAACAAGAGAAAAAATAACAAATATAATCTTTTTACATTTTTTGTTCCTTTAATTTCACTCTTTGTTTAATTTTCCTTTTATAATTAGGATCTAGTTAATTTTAGGAAATTTAATTGGTCTCATTTTAGAATTAAACTAGGTTTTTCGCTACTTTTAATTTTGCATTTAATAAAGTCCAAAATTGAAAAGAAAAAGAAGAAAACAAATTGAAATAAAGAAGTAAGCCATCAATTTTGGGCCAAATCCATTTGAAATGGCCCAAACCCTTTCTAGCTCGTTCCCTAGTCCGAGCACAAAATACCCAAAACCCGGCCTGCCCCCCTTTAACTCCAAACGTCACCGTTTTGGCCCAATTAAATCCAGGCCGTTCATCTACTCTAATCCAACGGTCCCTATAGTTCAATGGTAATTAAATAAAACTGTCTTAAATTCTTAATAAAACCTAGAGACAGACTACACCTTCCTCGTACCTCCTGTCCCCCCCTCCATCTCCGTTGCCGGCTCCGCCTTATGCCGCCGCCGAAAATTGCCTCACGGCAGCGGCCGGCCTCCAAACTCGCCCAAATTTTTACCACAGATTCGTCCTTCCCTCCTATTTCCATATCTATGCTTGAAATCCTTGAAATCCCAACCAAAACCCCCAAATCTACCAATCCCTAGGCGGCGCCACCACCGTGCACGGCGCCGCCGCCATCCAAATCATACCAAATTATCACCATATACTCCACTCACTCTCCTCTACCTAAACCCCAAACTATTTTCTCCCAAATCCAACCGCAATTCCTCAGATTTTAGATCTAGGGTTTCGTTTGAGAGTGTTCAAGCTTTCCAAAATTAGACAAGGTTCGAAAAGGGTCTTGGAATTATATTATGTGTTTGTTCTTGATAAGAAGAAACACATAATGTTATTTGAAGACTAAATTCGAGGGCAGCCTAAAGAAGACAAAAATCAGTAAGTTGTTCTTGAATTTAATTTTTTTTTCTATAGATTTTCTTCTTTTTTTTGTGTGCGTGATAGCTTTTCTGATTTTTTTTGTTCTGTTCAGCGCGCCTTTTGTTCTCTTTTAGGATTAATTTAGGGTGTTTAATTTGATTTTTTTCCTGTTGATCTTGTTTGTGTTCTTTAAGGTGTTTTGAACCTTGTTATTTGTATTCACTGATTTAAAAAGAAAATGCTTTTCATATTAAACCCATGATTTATTTGGATAGTAGTAATTTGTATTCTAGGTTTTTGTTAGTTTTAGATTACATGAAGTTTCTGATTTGTTACGTTTCATCTTAGGGTTATAATTTTAATTTCTTATTGAATAATTCATGTTTGCTGATAATTTTTCTCCAGTTCGTTATTTATTTTTTGTTGTTACAGTAAAGTTCATTTGTTGGATTGTTCCCTGTTACCAGCCTTAGAACTTAGTTTAATTAGAATTAATTTCAGCTCTAATTAGAATTAGTTAGTTAGATTGAAAATCCATTTTTAGGAAATGTTTGGTTACAGATGAAGAATTTTAGATTTTTTGATTAAACATGACTTAGTTAAAAGGGTTGGGTTAGTTGATATAAGATTTGTAATTTCAGAATCAAATCAAGGGTAGTTAGGGTAATTCAAAATAGGGAATCTTGTACATAACTGATTTGGAAACCTCTAGAACCTTCTAGAGGAGAGTCTAAGTAAGATTTCAATTATTTTAATGCAGTAACATGGTCAACAAGACAAAAGTTTAGGGACTAATGTATAAAAACTGAAAATAAAAGAAGGGAAAAATGGTTAATGAAATCTAGAAGCTTCCCCTTTATTTTCTGCCTATAAAAGGCACCCCCTTACCTTCTTTTACAAGTTTCAACACCTGAAAAATTCCCAAAATTTCTAGCCCCTAAAATTCCCCCCAAAACACTTTCTGCAAGTTTTTGATGCTCTAAAAATTTGAATTTCAAATTCAAAAGGCCAAATCTGAAATTTATAGTTAGAAAGTTCTTTAGATCTTAAATCATCACAAAACTCCCAAAAATACTATTTTATTAAAGCTTTGCCTCAGAATAGTTTCAAACTCCAGTCATTAGCTCAATTTTCTAGCTTGAATAAGATAAAATTGGCATGTGTTTGGGTTGCTGAAGCTTATGAAGTGTCATGGGTGGAAATTCGAGTCTCTTTTGGTTCAATTAAGCTCATTTTAGTTGTCTATTGGATGCTGTAGTTCTGTAGTTAATTCTTGGGTTTTGTGAAGCTGTGTTGGTTCTAAAATTATTCCTGTTGCTTTTATTTAACCTTGCTAATTGGTCACTACTTCTGCTGACTCCATATCCTTCTTTTGTGTTCAAATTCCCAGGTACACCTCTTGTAGATCTCAAGCATTGCAATTGAAGTAAAATGATATTTGTTGCCCATTGCCTGATGTCACTAATATGTTGGCTAATTCATGACTCTATTAGGATTATACTGTATGATTGTGTTGGGAATCATTTTGTAAATGTTTATTGCTGAATTTAATTAGGATGGCTTGTATAATTAGGACTGTTCTGGATTGCTTTTAATTTATTTCGGATTGTTCTAAATCTCAGAATGTTGAAGTATGATACTCAGTGGTAGTGGATTCACACTGTTTAAAAATTGATAGCTTAAGTTACGTGTTTTAATCAGGAAGTAGCACTAATATGTGCACATAATTATAATTCGTGTAAGATAAGCCTGTCAATCTAGGATTAGATTTAAACCTGAGTTTTAGCATATTAACTTACAAAAACTGGAAAATCACGTTTCACAGCATATGCATAAGTCTTTATTTGATGCACATCTCAGTAAAATCACGTTCAACTGTGGTTTTAGATGTTTATTTTTTGTCTTTAAAATGCAAGTTATATGTTCACTCTAGAATGCATTTGAGTGTTAAACAAACAATTAGAGATGATTGTAGCATTATCAGTTGTTAAGTTTTATTCCTGGTCCCTGATCAACCGTAGATTCTGTTTAAACCTTGTTTATGAACAAAACATTTAAGGCTTAATTCTTCTATTGGTTTATACTAATTAGTGGCTTAATAAAATGTTCAGATGTTGTGTGCTGCGTGACATTAAATCCCAATTGGTAAAAGATAAATATTGATATTAGTTCATAGTTAAGTCATTGATGCTTTATCTGCTTCGTCTGGTTTCCTGGATTGTTTAGGCCAAGGCAGGGTGTTCCAATTTGACCCAATTACGAGAAACTATTCAGAATTGGTAACGGGCTAAATTTTTAGCGTAAGTGATTATAGGCCCAGGCAATCTTTGTTAAACCCTGATTTCCTCTCTTTGTGACTGGGCCCAAGCATGTGAATTAATTGTTGAAGGTCTTTATTCATTTTGACAATTTCATTTAAAGAAAAAGTAAATCAATTTTCATCCTTCCAAATTAGGTAGCGGATTTAAACTAAGAGGTTCTCCTCTTGTTTAAGTTCGAAATTGAATTTGAGTCACAAATGGTAATATTAATTTATTAAGGCACTTTTAGAGACAACACTTGGTAGAAAATCGTAGTTTGCTTTAGGCTGGCCTTTAAATAATAAAACGAGGTGAGCCCCACCAAACAAAATGCATAAATTGTGGGGCCGTCTTTAAATGATCCTATTAAAATACATAGAATTTGGGACATACCGTTTAGCGAATTTCATGGCGTCCCGCAAAGATAATAACACGTTAGTTTCTTTAGGCGCGCTTTTATTAATTTTACCTTCCTAAATACAGGTGTGCATTTCATGCAACCCAAATCCAAATGCCAAAACTTTGAATAAGAATGTGTCGAGGATCCGGGTGCATTTCATGTGACGTGATCCAAAAATACGTTTTTAAACGACGTTCACTTTCTTAAAAAATTTAACTAAAAGCGGTAAATAATTCTAAAATTGCACTGTAGGATGACATGTTTTAAAAATCAGATTTTAGCCATTTATGTAATTTAAGCGACCGTGCTAGAACCACGGGATCCGGGGGTGCCTAACACCTTCCCTGGGGTCAACAGAATTCCTTATTCAGAATTTCTGGTTCGCAGACTCCAATTAGGAAGTCGGACATTTTCCTCGATTTGGGATTCAAGTTAAAACCGGTGACTTGGGACACCAAAAGTCAAACCTATCTCAAGTGACGACACTAAATAAAATAAATAATCCCGTTTATAATAATGTCACTTGAAATGGAAAATCTCCCTTATACATTATCCTTCGGTATAGGTGTGTAAAAAAGGAGGTGTGACAACTCTGGCGACTCTGCTGGGGAAACGAACCCAGAATTTTGATTCAGGGTTCAAGAATTAGAGCTTAGTATAATTGTTATATTTGGCTTTATCTGATTTTTCTACATGTTTCATGCTATATGTGCTAAATGTTTTACCGCTTTGATATTTGTTGAATTGTATATAAACTATCGCGAATCCCTTCCTCTCTTTGAGTCTCTACATCATGGAGAATGGTGCAATTCGTGTAGCTTCTCTTCTATTTAGAGTCTTTCCTAATTTAGAACGAGGTTTGAATAAGTTGCTAAGCCGGTGGAGCTTCTGTATCCCCGGTACGCTGCCTCCCCCTTGGCTCGAGTTGTCCGCTCGGGTAAGCCAGGTCTAGACCAATAAACCTAGGGTTTAAACCTAGAAGAACAAAAACTCATGCCGGATCCCTCGTAGGACGTTTGTTTGCATCATGTGCATTTGACTTAAGGGACTCAACACAGGGGTTGGGTCCGTCTAGGAGAGGTAACCTGAAACGAAATGACCATCATGATGCATCTTACGTGCTACTTACGCATTTATTTGCTCGACTTTGGATGTTGATCGACTTGTCTCAATGAGTGAAAATTGAGAAAAATAGGCAGTGTTAGGACTATGTGAGGGTAACCATTTGTTTTGAAAAAACCCTATGCCCAAATAGTACCGAAATGCTACCAAATTTTTGAAAAGATGAAAAATTGTTCAAAAATATACATTTGATTTTGGCAAGTCTGCTCGAACTACGCTGGTTTGATTCTCATTGGATGTGAGATACGTAGGCAACTCTCATCGGGTCCAACCACCCTTATGTAAAAATAGCCCAAAAACATGTCAAAATTTTAATTTTCGTCATAAATAAGTCGGGTGATGCCATTCTTGTTTTAAAATAAGCCGAATGTCCCCAAAAGGGCGCCGGAAGGCTGTTTTGCAAAACCGAATGTTGGGAGGCACAACCTTAAAATCTCTCTACCGAAATAGCTGAAAGACTGTATCTGCAAAACCAAGGCTTTGTGTCCTTAAATAAAAATTTTGAAAAAATAGCCTCTTTTTCCTTTTAGGTCAAAATAAATCATTAAAATACTCCTTAGATATCTTTCTTTTATAAATAAAAATATATATATAAAAAATACAAATTTTGAAACATTGAGTCCGACAAATATTTTTGCTCAAAAATCCAAAACATTTTCGTAAAAGTCCCTCTTCCGAAAATTAAGAGGCAACTTTAAAAATCCAAAAAAATATATTTTTCTTTCGTATTAGAAAAAGAGGAAATAAATGAAAATTTTTATTTTACTTCTAAAATTTCCAAAATTCCAATAAAAAGAAAAGAAATTTTTACAAGTCTTTCTTTCAAAAAATAAGACAAAAAATCAAAATCAAAAATTAAAATCAAAATCAAAATATTTTCTTTAAAGGATTTCTTTCAAAAATTCCAAAAAAAAAAAGTTAGCTTATTTACCTTATTTGCAAGAACTACGTCTGGTCTGATTCATGCGGGGCCATGATATGTAGGCAATCTACATAAGATTCGACCATAACCCTAAGAAAAAGAAAAGAAATACGAATAGAAGGAAAAACAAGAAAGAAAAAGAAACGCAAAAAAAGAAAATAAGGTATTGGGAGAAAGACCTTGGCAAAACAAAAAGAAATGCAGAAAAATAAAAAAATTAGAAAAAACAACATAGGGAAAAGAAAATGAGAGAAAAACAAAAGAGAAAGAAAAGCGAAGGGAATAAAAGAAAAGTCGGGATGACGCATGCAACCGTAGCAAACATGTAGATATTCATTTAACTGTATACGTGCATCACACTCCAATGTGCGGTTCCCTATCTGTTATTTGTTTCAAACTAATCGTTGTTGCCGCCAATTCCAGCTTAGCTTTTAGAAATGGTGGTTGGTTGTGGTACACTGGCATTATATCAATACTTCACCAGATCAAGAGGCAGCGTGAAAATGTGTACAGATATGACTCTGCATGCAATTCCCATAACTGAAGATAGCCCTATCTCGGGGGTCCTGACATTTGAGTCCATTCTATCTAAAGAGAATCGAATATTGCGCCTGTGACTCATGGAAATGTGGGACACCTGGAATAATGGAAAGGAACCCCCAAGCACCATCCCCGAATTTCCTGAGCTATTTCCTAGGTCTGGAGGTGTTACAACTATCCCCATTAGCCACCCAAACATTCCGTTGGGGAAACCTACTATAACTGCTCACTTCCTAGGAACACCTTTTGAGGTTCGCACCCAGGTGTTCCCGTTTGGAATAGCTCCTAACATCCTCACGGATCTACCACGCTCTACTACAACATAACCATCTATGCCGAAGCACGCTATCGGCCCCTCGATTTTCACATTCCAAAACCCTGTGTTTCAGGCTGACCTTCCTCATTATCCTAAATATACTTACTCTCAGCCACCACCATACGAGCTTACACCGGGGCAAGATAAAACCTCCAAAGCCCCAGAGCAAGATGAGATGGCGAAGAGAATGAGAAGTCATGAGCGGAGCTTAACAAATATGCAAGGCTTGAGCGGGCAAAAAAATGTCTCCTATACAGACCTGTGCATGTTCCCACATGTACACTTGCCATCGGGGTTTAAAACACCAAAATTTGAAAAGTATGACGGGCATGGTGACCCCATTGCTCACCTGAAGAAGTATTGCAATCAGCTACAGGGGCCGGTGGCAAAGAAGAGTTGTTGATGAAGTATTTCTGAAAAAGCTTAATCGGCATTGCCTCAGAATGGTACATGGACCAAGACGTCTCACGTTGGCACATTTAGGACGATCTTGCCAGAGACTTTATAAGGCAATTTCAATACAACATCGATCTTGCGCCACACAGGAACTCCTTAGCAAATTTGAAGAAGAAGCCCTCAGAAAGCTTCAGAGAATATGCTATTAAATGGCGCGAACAGTCTCAAGAGTGAAGCCTCCGATGGATGAGGTAGAAATGGTCACTGTTTTCCTTAGACCCAGGAAGCAGATTACTTTCATAATATGATGTCGGCCATAGGCAAGCCTTTTGCATAGGCTATTAAAATTGGTGAAATGGTGGAAACTGTTTGAAAACTGGCAGGATTTTAAGTCTATCGACCATCAGAGCAACCTCCCAAGCCATCCAAGGCGGGTCTGGAGGAATGGCCAAAGGTAAAAAGAAAGAGGAAACAGTCATGGCAGCATCAGGGGGAAGAAGATACCTGGCTCCTAGACCTGTGTTCTCTGAAAGAACCCCTCAACACTACTATCCTCATACTGATATGGCTTATGCTCCCCCACCTTATACGGTCATGAATGCTCAACCTTTCGGCCGACCACAGCCACAAGCCAAGAGAAATCAACCTCTATTCCACAGAAACCATCCTCCTCACTAGAACCACTATAATCCCCGACCTCCAAGAAACAACTTTCGTCCTCGAGAACCACTCAAAAGACAAAACTTTACACACGTCGGTGAGCCCTACTCCAGTATGTTCCCGAAGCTTGTTCACATGAATTTGCTTCAACCCATTCCCCAAAACAGGCAAAACCCGGAGTCACCATCCTATCAACAGGGTGTCCGATGTGCTTATCACTCAGGAGCTGAGGGGCATAGTACTGACAACTGTTGGATGTTGAAGAAAGCAGTGAAAGATTTGATGGAACAAGGGAAGATAGTATTAAGGGACAAAATAGCCCCGAATGTGAGCAATAATCCATTGCCCGCTCACAACAACGGGCCGATAATTGGGATAATTTGTGAAGACAAGGAATTTGATCCAGCCGTGAAAGCTATAATTGCTATCGCCGATGCATAAAGGAAACCGAAGGCAGCCCGGAAGCAGGAAAAAGGGGAAAAGAAGAATAAAATTGTCAAAACTGATCCTGAGAAGAAACTTGAAACAAAAGTAGAGACGACACCTCCCAAAAATGGAATTCTCTATGTTTCTTAAGGCCGCTAAGAAAAACCACTAATTGTGAGTGCTCCAAGGAAGTTTGAAGCAAAAAAAGGGAATGCAAATGTATGTGCCGAAAGGAGCTTATGTGGCACGGGGGACAATTAAACTGCCTCGGCTGAGTGAGCCAGTAGTTATGGGATGCGTACCACAGAACCCAATGACAGACCCCTATGAAGTGCCATGGAACTATCCACAAATAGGGGTTACATACAAGGGAAAAGAAATCTCAGGAGAACATCCAGGAAGGACCTCTATGGAGAAATATTCAGATGTACAAGAGGTAAACAATGCCACACGTAGGCGATTTCCGTCCACGAAGCCGGTGAGCGCTGAGGAAGCAGAGGCCTTCTTCCAGAAAATGAAGATACATGATTATGAAACAGTGGATCAATTGAGGAAATATCCTGAACACGTGTCCCTGCTATCATTGGTGAGGAAATCCTCCGAACATCAGAAGATGTTAATGAAAACTTTGAATGAGGCATATGTGCCAATTGGAACTTCAGTTGAACAGCTCGAAAGAATGGCAGAAATATTCTTCATCGTCAATTAACTCTCCTTTAGCAAAAATGACTTGCCTCTATAAGGCGCAGCTCACAACAAAGCTTTGCATCTGACTATCAAATGTGAAGGTTAGTAGGTCAAGCGAGTCATGATGGATGGAGGCTCAGGCGTTGATATCTGCCCACTCTCCACACTGCAAAGAATGGAAATCGGGATGGGAAGGATTCATCCCAATAATGTTTGTGTGACATCTTTTGATGTCATTAAGAGGGATACCATCGGTGAAATTGATTTGATATTAACTATAGTCCCGGTGGATTTCGAGGTAACCTTCCAGGTGTTGGACATGGATACATCTTACAATTTTCTTCTGGGAAGGCCCTGGATCCATGCTGCATGAGCTGTGCCCTCCACCCTCCACCAGATGGTGAAATTCGAGTATGAAGATTAGGAAATCGTGGTCCACGGAGAAGACGAGCAGTCCATTTATCGTGACCCATCTATCTCATGCTTAGAGGCGAGGGAATGAAGTGAGCATATTGTTTATCAAGCCTTTGAAATTGTGGTGGCATATCAGTACGAGGAAGGAAATCCCTGTCCCCAGCCTTTCCTGTCTAATGCTTCAATTATGGTGGCCAAAGAGATGATTAGACACGGTTTCAAACCATAAAGAGGATTGGGAAACGCTTTACAAGGAATATCCGAGCTGGTAACTCTACCCACAGCAGAAAACGTCTTCGGGATAGGTTTCCACCTTACCCGAGATGATGAAAAATGGACGGAGGAAAGGAAAAAGGAAGGATGGGTTCTGCCACAACTATTGCCACATCTCTTTGATACTTTTTTCAAGCCTAAGTATGGCGAAGAAGAAGATGATGAGGTGTTCACGGCTGAGGAAATAGAATATATATGTGGAGCTATGAGACAAATGCTTTATGAAACCAACATGGTTCAGCCAATGGAGGGTACTAGCACCGTTGAGGTGCTCTACATGGGACCAGATGCTAAACTTCAAAACTGGAAGGTTACGCCATTCCTGATCAGGCGGGAGTCCCGGTAGACTAGCCATGTCACTTTTTCTACATCACGAGTTATTTCATGGTGTAACTCGGATGTTTATTTTAGTTTCCTGTCTTTTAAAATTCCTGAATGTAAGCCTTGGTATCTTTCAAAATTCCAAGAAATGAAATCAATATTTCATCGTCCATTTTTCTCTTTATTCTTTCTAATTTCTATTATTTTTCTTTTTCATTTTTTCTTTTCATGTCTAATAATGCGGCTTTAAATAACATGACATGCTTGCGGTCTTCATGCCCAGATTCAAACACGCTGTCTAACTATGAAATAATGAATCAAGAACCGTAATATGATGAAGAAGAGGCTTTTAGGGAAATAAATTGGGAATTGGAACAATTTGAGAACAAACCTAAGCCAAATCTGAATGACACTGAACCAATTAATTTGGGAACAGCCGAAGAAATAAGGGAAACCAAAATAAGCATTCACACAGACGATAAAACTCGAGATGAAATAATCCAACTCCTGTTTGAGTTTAAAGATGTATTTGCTTGGTCATATGACGACATGCCAGGACTGAGCATTGATCTAGTGGTGCATAAATTGTCAATTTACCCCAATTGTCCTCCAATTCAGCAAAAGCAAAGAATGTTTAAGACAGATATCAGTGGTAAAATCAAGGAAGAAATCACGAAATAGTTGAAGGCGGGGGTAATCCGAGTGGTCCGATATACTACATGGCTGGCCAACGTAGTTCCAGTGCCAAAGAAAAAAGGAAAAACCTAGTTGTGTCTGGACTACAGAGATTTGAATAGGGCAAGTCCTAAAGACAACTTCCCTTTACCCAATATCCACATCCTCTTGATAACTGCGCCAAACATGAGATACAGTCCTTCGTGGATTGTTACGCAGGATATCACTAGGTGTTGATGGATGAAGAAGACGCAGAGAAGACAACCTTCACTACACCCTGGGGTACATATTGTTATCAGGTCATGCCATTTGGGCTAAAGAATGCCAGGGCAACCTATATGAGAACGATGACTGCCATTTTCCATGAAATGATGCATCTAGAGATAGAGTTGTATGTGGATGATGTAATCATTAAGTCCTGAACTCAGAGTGACCATGTTCGAGATTTGAGAAAGTTCTTTGAAAGACTGCCCAAGTACGATTTGAAGTTGAATCCGGCCAAATGCGCCTTCGAAGTCCTATCAAGAAAGCTTTTGGGTTTCATAGTCAACAAGAGAGGTATCGAGTTAGATACAACAAAGATAAAGGCTATTCGAGATCTACCTCCTCCAGAAACTAAGAAAGACGTGATGAGTTTATTGGGAAGGTTAAACTATATCAGTCGGTCCATTGCTTAACTGACTACCACATGTGAGCCCATATTCAAACTGTTGAAGAAAGATGAAGCAATCAAATGGACATCTGAATGTCAAGAGGCTTTCGACAAAATCAAGGAACATGTGTCAAATCCTCCAGTTTTCGTCCTACCGGAGCAAGGAAGACCTCTCTTCTTGTATCTGACGGTTCTAGAAATTTCTTTTGGCTGTGTTCTCGGGCAGCGTGAGATAACCGGCAAGAAAGAGCTGCCAATCTATTATCTGAGCAAGAAGTTAACTAGCTACGAAGATAAATACACTTTGATGGAGAGAACATGATGTGCCTTCATGTGGGTCACTCAAAAGTTGAGGCATTATCTTCAAGCCCACACTACCTACCTCATAACAAAGTTGGATCCTCTAAAGTACATATTCTAGAAACTGATGCCCTCTGGGAGACTAGAAAAATGGAAAATCTTGCTCACTGAATTTGACATAGACTACGTCACTCGCACGACAATGAAAGCCCAAGCATTGGCAGATCATTTGGCAAAAAACCCGGTTGACGAGGAATATCAACCATTGAGCACATACTTTCCCGACGAGGAGGTAAATTTAGTAGAGGCAATCTCTGAAGACACCCGTGCATGGAAAATGTTCTTTGACAGAGCAGTGAATGCTAGAGGTGTAGGCGGAACCCAGCATTCATCCCTGGTGTCATGATATCAAAAGATTTCTGAAAACACAAGAATCCCCCGAGCAAGCCACTAAAGATCAAAAGAGAACCATTAGACGACATGCCAGTGGTTTCTTCCTAAGCGGTGATGTCTTGTACAAAAGGCCCCCATACCTCAATTTGCTCTGATGTGTGGATGCTGACGAAGCCGGAAGAATTATGCATGAAGTACACACGGGAGTGTGCGGACCTCATATGAATGTTTATGTGTTGGCAAAGAAAATCCTGCGAGCGGGATATTACTGGATAACCATGGAGAAAGACTGCTTCAGCTTTGTTCAAAAATACCACCAATACCAGGTTCACGGTGATTTGATTATTGCACCTCCAACAGAGCTTCATCCGATGTCAGCACCTTCGCCATTTGTTGCCTGGGGTATGGATGTCATTAGGCCAATTGAGCTGAAAGTTTCAAACGGGAATAGATTCATATTTGTTGCCATTGATTACTTCACAAAATGGGTTGAAGCCATCACACTCAAGTCAGTCACTAAGAAAGTTGTGGTAGACTTCGTGCACTCCAACCTCATTTATCGCTTTGGCATCCCTGCAACTATCATTACCGACAATGCTGCGAATTTGAACAGTCGTCTGATGGGGGAGGTATGTGAACAATTCAAGTTACTGCATAGAAACTCTACTCCTTATCGGCCAAAAGCCAATGGTGCCGTTGAAGCAGCAAATAAGAACATCAAGAAGATTTTGAGAAAGATGATTCAATGCTATAGGCAATGGCATGAAAAGCCGCTTTTTGCATTACACGAGTATCGTACCACAATGCCTACATCAATCAGAATGACCCGTACTTGTTGGTTTAAGGAACTGAAGCTGTCATACCTGCAGAAGTAGAAATCCCTTCTCTTAGCATAATTGTTGAAGTGGAATTTCAGGACAGTGAGTAGGTTAAGACCCGGCTGGAGAAGTTGTCATTAATTTATGAAAAACGGATGGCTGCAGTTTGTCACGTGCAGTTGTACGAACAAAAAATGGCCCACGCCTATAATAAGAAAGTGCGTCCCAGAAATTTTGAAGTGGGACAGCTCGTGCTCAGACGCATTCTTCCTCATCACCAGGAAGCAAAAGGAAAGTTTTCTCCTAATTGGAAGGGTCCATACATAATCCGGATGATATTTCCAAGAGGAGCATTGTATCTGGGAGACATCGAAGGAAATGATCCTAAAACAGTAGTCAATGCAGATGTAGTGAAAAGGTACTATGTATAGGCCTCCTGGGTGATGGCTTTTGTGTAATTGAGATGACGAAGGCTTTCCTTCCCGCTACCCCAAACGCTATCAATCCTTCATAAACCCTTTGATCCGGTTACGCTTCTTTGGAACTCGAAAGTACAAAAAGGAAAAGAAGAAAAGAAAAGAAAAGAAAAACAAAACAAAAAAAAAGTTTATTTTTCTGAACTACGTGTGACTTGATTCCGAAAGGATACGTAGGCAGCCTTTCCCTGAGGTTCAGTCACACCAAAACAAAAATCCCAATTTCCCTAAAAATGGAAACTGGGAAAGATGATATAATGGTTCGGCCATGAATCCGCCGAAATGGTTCCAAAGTTGTAGTTCCACCCAAAATCCTTTTTATCCCAACGACCTTGTCCAAGTCCTTCCGATCAATTGACAAAGGCAGGGAAGTGGAAAACGTCATTGTTGGAATCTGATACAATTTAAATTGAGAGAAATCAAATGAGAGTCTTATCGGTGAAAACCTTCGGGCACCATAAGGCGATGGTGAGTAGAGAAACTGGAAATGGGAGAGTCCGCTTTGTGAAAATTTGCAAAGAGCACTATCGGGCGACGGTGAGAGGAGAAATGAGAGAGGTTGATTGGTGAAAACTCGCAAAGGGCGCTGTCGGTCGGAAAAGAAGACATCTCACAACTAAAAAAGTCCTCACAAGGTTCCCTGGTTTTGAAATACAGAACATTGGGTTCACGAGAAGATGGACAGTTTATGTGGGTCGGGCATCCAGTCCAAGAAGCATCTCATGTTCATTTGAAGCCAGTATGCACACCCCAGATAAGTCCTTCTGTTCCCCCGAAAGGGACGCTTCTCTTTAAACACATATGGTTGCCTTTTTGCATACTTTTTCTTTGAATCCCTTTCGGTTTAACACTGATTCCAGAATTACTGCAAAGAAAAGGTGGCAGGATTGGTTCTATAGGGCTCCACCTGGCAAAAGCCGGAGAAAATACCCAGCCTTAGCGGGTGCGTCAGTCCAATCCCGATTGACCATGGTGGTTGATGCTTTCAAAGTAAAGATATTTGAAATGAAAGAAAGTAAAAGGCAAAGGTCTTAAGAGCAGAATAAAGTAAAAAGACTAGAGCCCACACAGGCGAGTCATCATGAAATCCTAAAAGTTGAATCCCGTCAGTTTGAAAAGACATTCACTCTCAAAGTCATCAAACATCAAAGTTCTCAAAGGAAATGGGGTCGGGATCAAGCAATTGGGATGATCAAGGCCACAAAACCAACCACCATTTCGAACTAACAAATTGTTCCTTGTTGAAAACAGGTTTAATGCAAAGCAACCATGCAAGAAACAGGTGCAACCCAAAAGTATAAAGGGATGCGCAAACGCTGAATTAGCTTCGCAACAAGGAGGTTTCTCCACAAATTCTTTCATGCGTTTTGCTAAATAAAAGGGAAAATATAAAAAGAAGAAGAAAGGAAGAAAAGAAAAAAAGAAAAAAGTAATGAAAATGAAAATCCCAAAAGAAAAACACATCATGGAAGCATAGGACCCCGTTCCTTAAATATCCCGGCATAACCCGAGGATCTCCCTGGCATAACCCAAGGAGCTTTTTTTTTTTGCAAATCCCGGCATAACCCGTAGATCCCCCTGGCATAATCCAAGGGTCTTTCTTTTTTCTTTCCAAATCCCGGCATAACCCGAGGATCTCCCTGGCATAACCCATGGATCTTTTTTCTTTCCAAATCCAGGCATATCCCAAGGTTCTCCCTGGCATAACCCAAGGCGCTTTTTTCTTTCCAAATCCCGGCATAACCCGAGGATCCCTCTGGCATAACCCAAGGGGATTTTTTCTTTCCAATCCCGACATAACCCGTGGATCCCCCTGGCACAACCCAATGGGCTTTCTTCATTCCAAATCCCAACATAACCCGTGGATCCCCCTAGCATAACGCAAGGGGCTTTTTTCATTCCAAATCTCGGCATAACCCATGGATCCCCCTGGAATAACCCAAGGGGCTTTTTTCTTTCCAAATCCAGGCATAACCCGAGGATCTCCCTGGCATAACCCAAGGAGCATTTTTCTTTCAAAATCCCGGCATAACCCGTGGATCCCCCTGGCATAACCCAAGGGGCCTTTTTCTTTCCAAATCCCGTCATAACCCAAGGACCTCCCTGACATAACCAAAGAGCTTTTTTCTTTCCAAATCCCGGCTGAACCCGTGGATCTCCCTGGCATAACCCAAGGAGCTTTTTTTCTTTCCAAATCCCAGCATAACCCATGGATCCTCCTGGCATAACCCAGGGGGCTTTTTTCTTCCCAAATCCCGGTATAACCTGAGGATCACCGTGGCATAATCCAAGAAGCTTTTTTATTTCCATCCCGGCATAACCCGACGATCCCCCTGGCATAACCCAGGGGCTTTTTACTTTCCAAGTCCTAACATAACCCGAGGATCTCCCTGGCATAACCCAAGGAGCTTTTCTTTATCACGGCATAACCCGTGGATCCCCATGGCATAACCCAAGGAGCTTTCTTCTTTCCAAATACCGGCATAACCCGTGGATCCCCCTGGCATAACCCAATGAGCTTTTTATTTCTTTCAAATTCTGGCGTAACCTGTGGATCCCCCTTGCATAATCCAAGGGGCTTTCTTTTTTCTTTCCAAATCCCGGCATAACCCGAAGATCTCCATGGCATAACCCAAGGATATTTTTTCTTTCCAAATCCCAGCGTAACCCAAGGACCTTTTTTCTTTTCAAATCCCGGCATAACCCGTGGATCCCCTTGGCATAACCCAAGGGGATTTTTCTTTCCAAATCCCCACATAACCCGTGGATTCCCATGGCATAAACCAAGGGGTTTTTTCTTTCCAAATCCCGGCATAACCCGAGGATCTCCCTGGCATAACCCAAGAAGCTTTTTTCATTCCAAATCCCGGCATAACCCGTGGATCCCCCTTGCATAACCCAAGGGGCTTTTTTCTTTCCAAATCCAGGTATAACCCGAGGATCTCCCTGGCATAACCCAAGGAGCTTTTATCATTCCAAATCCTAGCATAACCCGTGGATCCACCTGGCATAACCCAAGGGGATTTTTTCTTTCCAAGTCCTGGCATAACCCGAGGATATTCCTTGCATAACCCAATGAGCTTTTCTTTATCATGACATAACCCGTGGATCGCCATGGCATAACCCAACAAGTTTTTTTCTTTTCAAATCCCGGCATAATCCGTGGATCCCCCTGGCATAACCCAAGGGGCTTTTTTCTTTCCAAATCCCAACATAACCCGATGATCTCCCGGGCATAACCCATGGAGCTTTTTTCTTTCCAAATCCCAACATAACCCGATGATCTCCCGGGCATAACCCATGGAGCTTTTTTCTTTCCAAATCCCAACATAACCCGATGATCTCCCGGGCATAACCCATGGAGCTTTTTTCTTTCCAAATCCCAACATAACCCGATGATCTCCCGGGCATAACCCATGGAGCTTTTTTCTTTCCAAATCCCAACATAACCCGATGATCTCCCGGGCATAACCCATGGAGCTTTTTTCTTTCCAAATCCCAACATAACCCGATGATCTCCCGGGCATAACCCATGGAGCTTTTTTCTTTCCAAATCCCAACATAACCCGATGATCTCCCGGGCATAACCCATGGAGCTTTTTTCTTTCCAAATCCCAACATAACCCGATGATCTCCCGGGCATAACCCATGGAGCTTTTTTCTTTCCAAATCCCAACATAACCCGATGATCTCCCGGGCATAACCCATGGAGCTTTTTTCTTTCCAAATCCCAACATAACCCGATGATCTCCCGGGCATAACCCATGGAGCTTTTTTCTTTCCAAATCCCAACATAACCCGATGATCTCCCGGGCATAACCCATGGAGCTTTTTTCTTTCCAAATCCCAACATAACCCGATGATCTCCCGGGCATAACCCATGGAGCTTTTTTCTTTCCAAATCCCAACATAACCCGATGATCTCCCGGGCATAACCCATGGAGCTTTTTTCTTTCCAAATCCCAACATAACCCGATGATCTCCCGGGCATAACCCATGGAGCTTTTTTCTTTCCAAATCCCAACATAACCCGATGATCTCCCGGGCATAACCCATGGAGCTTTTTTCTTTTCAAATCCCGGCATAATCCGTGGATCCCCCTGGCATAACCCAAGGGGCTTTTTTCTTTCCAAATCCCAACATAACCCGATGATCTCCCGGGCATAACCCATGGAGCTTTTTTTTTTCTTCCAAATGCCGGCCTAACCCGAGGATGCCCTGGCATAATCCAAGGGGCTTTAATTTTTCTTTACAAATACCGCCATAACCCGTGGATCCCCCTAGCATAACCCATGGAGCTTTTTTCTTTTCAAATCACAGCATAACCCGAGGATCTCCCTGACGTAAGACAAGAAGCTTTTCCCGGCATAACCCGTGGATCCCCCTAGCATAACCCAAGGGGCCTTTTTCTTTCCAAATCGCGGCATAACACGAGAATCTCCCTGTCATTAACCCAAGGAACTTTTTCCTTTCCAAATCAAGGCATAACCCGAGGATCTCCGTGGAATAACCTAAGGAGCTTTTTTCTTTCCAAATCACGGCATAACCCAGCGATCTCCCTGGCAAAACCCGAGGGGCTTTTTTCTTTCAAAGTCCTGGCATAACCCGAGGATCTCCCTAGCATAACCCAAGGAGCTTTTCTTTATCCCGGCATAACCCGAGGATCTCCCAGGCATAACCCAAGGAGCTTTTTCTTTCCAAATCCCGGCATAACCAGTGGATCACCCTGGCATAACCCAAGGAGATTTTTTTCTTTCTAAATCACGGCATAACCCGTGGATTCCCCTGACATAACCCAAGGGACTTTATTTTTCCCAAATACTGGCATAACCCGAGGATCACCTAAGCATAACCTAAGGAGCTTTTTTCTTTCCATCCCGGCATAACCCGAGGATCCCCTGGCATAACCCAAGGGTTTTTTTCTTTCCAAATGCCAACATCACCCGAGGATCTCATTGGCATAACCCAATGAGCTTTTTTTTCTTCCAAATTCCGGCATAACCTGTGGATCTCCCTTGCATAATCCAATGGGCTTACTTTTTTCTTTCCAAATCCCGGCATAACCCGTGGATCCCCCTAGGATAACCCAAGGGGCTTTTTTTATTCCAAATCCCTGCATAACTCGTGGATCCCCCTGGCATAACCCAAGGGGCTTTTTTCTTTCCAAATCCCGGCATAACCCGAATATCTACCTGGGATAACCCAAGGAGCTTTTTTCTTTCCAAATCCCGGCATAACCCGTGGATCTGCCTATCATAACCCAAGGGTACTTTTGCTTTCCAAATCGCGGCATAACACGAGAATCTCCCTCTCATTAATCCAAGGAGCTTTTTTCTTTACAAATCCCGGCATAACCCGAGGATCTCCCAGGCATAACTCAAGGAGCTTTTTTCTATCCAAATCCCTGCATAACCCAAGGATCTCCCTGGCATAACCCAAGAAGATTTTTTCTTTCCAAATCCCGACATAACCCGTGGATCTCCCTGGCATAATCCAAGGAGATTTTTTTCTTTCCAAATCCCGGCATAACCCGTGTATCCCCCAGGAAAAACCCAAGGGGCTTTTTTCTTCCCAAATCCCGTCATTACTCGAGGATCCTCCTGACATAACACTAGGGGATTTTTACTTTCCAAGTCCTGGCGTAACCCGAGGATCTCCCTGGCATAACCCAATGAGCTTTTCTTTATCATGACATAACCCGTGGATCGCCATGGCATAACCCAACTAGCTTTTTTCTTTTCAAATCCCGGCATAACCCGAGGGGCTTTTTTCTTTCCAAATCCCGACATAATCCGATGATCTCCCGGGCATAATCCATGGAGCTTTTATTTTCTACCAAATGCCGGCCTAACCCGAGGATCCCCCTGACATAATCCAAGGGGCTTTCATTTTTCTTTTCAAATACCGCCATAACCCGTGGATCCCCCTAGCATAACCCATGGGGATTTTTTCTTTCCAAATCACGGCATAACCCGAGGATCTCCCTGACGTAAGACAAGAAGCTTTTTTCTTTCCGAATCCCGGCATAACCCGTGGATCCCCCTAGCATAACCCAAGGGGCCTTTTTCTTTCCAAATCCCGGCATAACACGAGAATCTTCCTGTCATTAACCCAAGGAGCTTTTTTCTTTCTAAATCCCGGCATAACCCGAGGATCTCCGTGTCTTAACCCAAGGAGCTTTTTTATTTCCAAATCCCGGCATAACCCGATGATCCCCCTGGCATAACCCAAGGGGCTTTTTTCTTTCAAAGTCCTGGCATAACCTGAGGATCTCCCTAGCATAACCCAAGGAGCTTTTCTTTATCCCGGCACAACCCGAGGATCTCCAAGGCATAACCCAAGGAGCTTTTTTCTTTCCAAATCCTGACATAACCCAAGGAGATTTTTTTCTTTCTAAATCACGGCATAATCCGTGGATCCCCCTGACATAACCCAAGGAGCTTTATTCTTTCCAAATACCGGCAAAACCCAAGGATCATCCGAGCATAAACCAAGGAGCTTTTTTCTTTCCATCCCGGCATAACCCGAGGATCCCCTGGCATAACCCTAGGGGCTTTTTTCTTTCCAAATGCCGACATAACCCGAGGATATCCTTGGCAAAACCCAATGAGCTTTTTTTTCCTTCCAAATTCCGACATAACCTGTGGATCCCCCTTGCATAATCCAAGGGGCTTACATTTTTCTTTCCAAATCCCGGCATAACCCGTGGATCCCCCTAGCATAACCCAAGGGGCCTTTTGCTTTCCAAATTCCGGCATAACACGAGAATCTCTCTGTCATTAACCCAAGGAGTTTTTTTCTTTCCAAATCCCGGCATACCTCGAGGATCTCCCTGGCATAACCCAAGGAG
>MDKF010855706.1:0-15503 GCA_026770625.1 Nicotiana glauca
GAACAAAACAAAGAAAATCAAAATACACATCTATTTGTTTTTAATTAGAAAATACTAAAAAATAGAAATTAATTAATTTTTAATTTTACTTTTTCTTAATCAGAGGAAAAAGAAAATACAAGGAAAATAGAAAATAAAAATAAAATACAAGAAAATATAGAAAGGAAATAAATACAAAAATACAAAAAAAAAGTATAATGTAAAAAATAAATAATACAATACAAAAAATATTGGGCTAAATGCAAAAAATAGAAAAACTAGTAGCCCAAATTGTATAACACGCCCAGGCCCAAAGAGACCAAACCCGGTCTACCCAGGCTATGCCAAAACGACACCGTTCAGGTGTGATTAGATCTGGACCGCTGAAAACTTTGATCAAACGGCCAGGAGTGATGGCAATCATTTAAACGAAACGGCGTCATTTTCTAGAATCAATTAGAGCCGTTGATTTAGTCAATCCAATGGCCACGATTTAAAGACCACTTAAATGGAATGATGTCGTCTAGGGGGGTAATGAATCTGAGCCGCTGGTTCACTTGATCCAATGGTCTCAGATCCTCAAGAGTTTTTAAATACACAAAACGTTACATACACTCTCATTTCACACCCTTCGTCCCCAATTTGAAACCCTAGCCGCCCTAGGTTCCTCTTCATCACCCGCCTGAAACCTACCGGCGGGGAACGCTACCAGCGCTGTTCAAGCCATCCTTAACACCGCGTAGCCTCCTCCATCTCCTCTTTCACCCCGTCCAATTAGTTTTCCCTGAAAACCCCTAGAAACCGTCGAATAATTCAAAAGGTGTCGCCGGAACCCTACTCCGGCGAACACCACCTTTGAACCAGAACTCATCCTTAACACCATATAGTCTCCTTTGCCTCCTCTTTCACCCCATCTAAGTGGTTTCCTTCGAATAAGCCCAGAAATTGTCGAATCTGTCAAAAAGTGTCGCCAAAACCCTACTCCGGCGAACACCTTTGTCCCAAAATCACCCGGTACATCCCCAAAACACCTAGCTTCACATCTTAATAGTCTTTTCTACAAAAAAGACTCGATAAGTCTTCCTGAGAGCAAAAAGTCCAAGAAAACGATATCCAGGACTTCTAAGGTTCTGGATAATCAAGAAAAATGAAGAAAAGGAAAACAGAAGAAAGAAAGAAAGAAAATGGAAATAAAAGAAGGAAAGCTAAGTATTCTGAACCCTTTGCTTTCTAAGCCTTCTTATTTGTGAATTGCATGGCTAAAATTTCTCTTCTCTGAATAAGTTCTTGGTCAAAATTGTATGTTTTGTTGTTCATAATTGTCACACTTAGAGTTTAGGGTTTCATTTGTTAAATCTAATTGGTAACTAGGTTTTCTGTTAATTAGATTCTACATTTGTTTAAATGCTCTCTTGAATCTCATTAACTGATTACTTAGATTCTGATTTGATTTTATCTGTGAAATTGACGATTATTTGGTAATTTTGTGAATTAATTAGGATTTTTCGACTTTGATTCTGGTTGTCTGATTAATACTAGGGTTAAAAGGTAAATAAAGATAAAAGGCAGGGTTAATTTTGGGAAGGTTAATGGGTGTGCTGTAATAAACCTAAGGGAGTAAGGGTATAATTGGGAATCCAGTGTGGTTCACGGGTAATTAGGTGAAGGATAAAGGGTAGTCTGGGCATAACAAAAGGGCAATTGGGTGAAAATTGAAAGCAAGTGAGGGTAGTTTAGACAATTAAAGGTCATGAAATAGGATAGATGCCACTAGAACCTTCTAGAAGGGGTTCTAGTGTATTTTCAAATAAAATTAGTGTAGTTCTCTGAAAATGAATCATAAGAGGAGGGGTAGAAACTTAGAATATTTAATTCAAAATTCCCTCCCATTTTTGTTCTATAAATAGGGCCCTATTAGGCCACTTTTAATATGTTTTGGAAGGTCTAATATTCTCAAAATTCTTCTAATCTCTGCAATTTTGAATTTCATAGTTTCATCCTTAGAAAAATTCTCTAAATCCTATAATATTACTGTTCTATTGATTCCGGCTCGATTTCAAGTGGAAATTCTCTTGCATTTTGGCATTTTGTCTGTTGATCTGTGCTTTACTTGGTCTGGATTTGGTTGTTGAAGCTGTGTTGACAATTTGCTGTGTGTTGCTGTGGTTATTGATCCTTATTTCTTCCTAGTTATCTCATTGATTTACTACTTCCAGGTACACCTCTAATAGTCAAGGATGTAATCACAAAGTTTGAAGATATGAAGTGTTCTACTGATTCTATTAGTCTATTGATTCTGTTTATTTTTATCGATGTAGAACTAGTTATATTCATCTGTATTCATTAGGTGTGAATCATATGTATAATTGGACTGTTGGACTTGGGCTATTGAATTTTAAAGTATTTTAGTTAATCAAAGTATAGATAATTACATGTGAAGTAGATTAGTAGTAAACTCATTAAGGTTAGTATAAATGTATAACTGAACACTATGAACTCGGACTGATACTGAGCTTTTAAAATATTAGCCATCATTACTAGATATCAGTGATAATAGTACCTTAAAAAAATCCGAGTCAGTGATGTATTTGGTTAAATCAGAACACTTTAAGCCGTCAAATAAAAATGAAGTATAAATTTCTATTCTGATTTACTCTATGTTATACAAGTAGTATTGACAAGTAAAATGAACGTTTTCATATACTTTAACTCATATCATGTATTAACGTTTCAGTAATCCAATTCTGCATTTGAACATGTTAGAATTTCAATTGATAATAATAGTCAAAATCCGTTTATAATGATAATTAATATGTGAATAGTTTAATAATAGATGTAGTTAATTTGAATAGGTCAAAACAGTAATAATCAAATAGGAATTCAGTGTTATTGCGTTGATTAATTTCTGATAATGTATAGAAGCTATGATAACATTGTAAATCCATTACTAGATTAGTGATAACATTTGTACCTGTACTGGATTCACAGGCCTGACTCAGGCAGAAAGGCCCAGATCCAGTAGCAATAATTTCGTTGCCTATTTGAATGAACCAATGTATATGAACTGGGCTAGAATAAGCCCCTGCGCATAGATGTGATCTGTTCTTCACTAGCCTGAATTCAAGGCCCAAAGCACACAAAGGTCTGAACATAAATGAAATAAAAACACAAATCACAGCTAAGCAGAACTATTTGGTACTTCGATAAGACAAAAACAGTAGTAGAAATGTAGCACACCTTAGGCTTGACCTCTTAAAATAAATGAGATGAGCCTCGTTTAAGAATAAAAATGCACGGGGCCCTCAATTAATTGTTATAAAACACTTAGATTTGGAAGGACCGTTTGGCGAATTTCACGGTCTTTTCCAAAGTTAATAGACGTAGATGTTTTAGGCGCGATTTATAATACACTTTCTCAAGTATGGGTGCAAATTTATGTGACCCAAATCTAAATCTCAACGAAGTTGAAATGTATTAAAAGCCACAGGCGCACTAGTACGGTGTGGCCCGAAATGCATTTTCACGAAATTGCAATTCTTTAAAAAATGATAAAGCGGAATATTAATAAATACACATAAAAATGGAACATATAAAGAAATCAGATAAAAACAAATACAACAGTTGAGCGACTGTGCTAGAACCACGGAATTCGGGAGTGCCTAACACCTTCTCCCGGATTAACAGAATTCCTTATCCGTATTTCTAGTTCGTAGACTGTAACAGAGTCAAACTTTCCTCGGCTCGGGATTAAACCGGTGACTTGGGACACCATTATTTTCTCAAGTGGCGACTCTGAAAATTAAAATAAATAAATCTCGTTCCGACTGTCCTTAAATTGGAAAAACTCCTTCCTTTTATAATATCCCTTCCCGGGGTGTAAATAAATAGGTTCGGTAAAAAAGGAGGTGCGACGCACACAGAGATATAAGAAAACTTGTGATTGAACTTTAGAAATGTGAATATGAGGCGGTACTTTGGTTGTGATTTTCATTGTACATTCCATGTTGGATCACTTTGTTAATTTGAACTGTCATTGTTCTTCCTTCATTCATTCATCTGCATTTCGATTGTGTTTGGTTATTCCTTAATATCTTGGTGTTAGAACAATTTTGGTTTCTTGTGTGTCATGTATTCTACGCAATTTTTTGTAATGGTTTAACATGCCAACGTGTTCCTCCATTATAATTTGGTGAAGTCCTTGTCAATGTGAATTTAATTGTGTGGAGTCACTATATCATATTCTGTTGAGTTGTTGGTAACATGATAGATTAAATAAAAGAATTATTAACATGATTTATTCTATGTGCCTCTAAAGATAGAACTCCTTATCTCACTCTGTGCCTTATTATTCTAAGTAGTAATCGCACTTTCACTATTTTTGGGTTTTCAAATTATACTCACCGCCATGTTAGATGTTTTCCTTGCTTAAAATTGTTATAATATTTTTCTTTAACAAATTTATTTCATTTGACACCTTACTTTATTCAATATTGTTATTATATTTTATATTTAATTATATCTATCGTTCATTTAAGTTGATATTTTTCACACTTGCGAAGTACATGGCAACATGTGGGCTTTGACGTGCGAAGGTGATTGTTATTATGGGCACGGAGTGCCATATGTGTTTGATTGGGAAATTATTGTTCATGACGTGTGGTTTATGAGGTGTAGTACCTCGCGGTAGTCCTTGTTGTAAGTCCATGCATTGGGAGTAATTTTATTGTTTGAATTTTCATCCGTTTTACCTTATTTGAGTTCATTTACATCTCATCGAGGTTCTGATTATGTTGTTTCTTAATTACTCGTTTACTACTTGCTACCATTTGTATTTCGATTACTTTATTGTTTGTTGTAAATAGATAATCTTTCCACCATAGGTCTTACATTGATGTTCTTTCCTAGTTAGCTTGTGTATATGTTGAACAGATTTCTATGTCTTGTAGGTGTCTTGACTTGGCCTCATCACTACTCTACCAAGGTTAGGTTTGATACTTACTGGGTACCATTGTGGTGAACTCGTGCGACGCTTTTGCACATTTTTGTGCAAATTCAGATATTTTGATCGTGTTATTTAGAGTTGCGTCTGCACGACGGTAGACTTTAAGGTATACTTAATTGATGCTTGCAAGCCTCACAGTCACCATCTTACTTATTTATGCTATTGTTAAATTGTAAATCGAAACAGTATAATATTTAGGAATTCTAGTGTATTTCAGTAGAGCTTACGACTCTGTGTTACCGGTTTTGGGAAATGTATAACTATTGGATATTGTAGTTATTTATGTCATTTACTGGTTTATGATTTCTTTATTACGTAGTTCAATTCTATTATTAACTCATCATATGTTAGGTTTTCTTATTCTTAGAGACTAGGTGCCATCACGACATTCAAATGTGGAAATTTGGGGTCGTGACAATTCGGAATATAAAACTGCCCCAATTCCTACTCCTTTGAAATTTGCCCCTCCATCATAAAACATTCTCCATCCTAGGTATGACTCCGCAATATCTTCTCCGGCGAACAACACCTCCTTGTCTGGGAAGTACGTAGTGAGGGGCTCATAATCATAGTCCACGGGATTCTCTACAAGGTGATTGACTAAAGCTTGTTCTTTGATGGCCTTATGCATTATGTGCACAATGTCAAATTTGCTGAGATGAATCTACCATTTTGCTAGGTTTCCTGTAGGCATCATCTTATAAAGGATATACTTGAGCGGGTCGAGCCGGGATATTAAATATCTGGTGTATAATGTCATGTAATGCCTCAATTTCTGGGTGATCCATGTCAAGGCAAAGCAAGTGCGCTCTATCAGAGTGTATTGGGCCTCACACGGTGTGAACTTCTTTCTTAAGTAGTAGATGGCCTGCTCCTTTCTCCCGATTTCATCATGTTGTCCTAATACGCATCCAAATGTATTATCCAAGATTGATAGGTACAACAGTGGCTTCCCGAGCTCAGGAGAAACCAACACTGGTGGATTCGACAAATACTCTTTAGTTTCGTTGAAGGCTTTCTAACACTCTTGTGTCCATTTTGTTGCAGCGTCCTCCTTTACCAACATGAAGATAGGCTCACAAATTACCGTAGATTGGACTATGAAATGGCTGATATGGTCATAAAATTTCCAGTTTTCACTTGAAAATGCGTTTTGAAATTTGGATGCTCTCTTCTCTCTCCTAAAAAACCCTAAACTTGACGCCTAAAATTAGCTTCCATGGCCACGTTGGCAACTGCCCAGCCTTTAATGGAGGTTGGGCAGTCGTCTTCTCCACCAGTAACAACTCCCTAACCAACTACAATTCCAAATCTAATCCCAAACTATGCAAACCCGCTCAAACCTAGTGCATTAAATTCTCCCATGCAGCATGTGCCTAACATAGCCCTAAAACCAATCGAGTATATTCATGGAGAACCAATCGTGAGATGGAAGAATCAAGAATCAAGAAGCAAGAAGCAAGGCAATCCATTGCACAACAAGGATTGAACTTGGCAGTCTTGGGTAAGTTTTCATATGGCAAGCTTAGGATTCATGAGTTACGTAAAGTTTTGCCCATACAATATGAATTAAAAGGTCCATGTTCAGTTGGTCTTATTGAGGACAGTCATGTTCTGATCAAGCTCTCATTGATGGAGGATTATATTCATCTATTATCCAAGCATACGTATTATTTGAGAATTCAAAACGAGATGTGGCAGATGAGGTGCACCAAGTGGAATCCATGGTGGAAAGTTGATGAAGAAACACCTATAGCTATAGCGTGGATATCTTTTAAAGACTTGCCTCCTAATTTCTTTGGAAGAGAGTTTTTATTTTCTTTAGGTACGGCAATAGAGAGGCCATTACATGTTGATTTGGATACTAAAACTGGTACAAGGCCAAGCTGGGCCAAGGTGAAGGCTGAGGTGAATTTGTTAGCTAATTTACCTCAAAGGATAAAGATAGTCGAAGATGAAGATGAAACTGGACCGAGGAATTCAAGTGGATCAAAACTAGGTATGATTATATACCTAAGTATTGTAAAACCTGTAAAAATCATGGTCACAAAGAAGAGGAATGTTGGGTGATTAGTTCGGCATTGAGGAAGTTTGAAGAACAAGTTAGTGATGTGAAGAATGAGCAAAGTATTGTTGGTACTGCTGCCAATACTACAAAGGTATTAACGAGTGGTAAAATATTAGGGAAATCTATTACCGACCCAACTAGGCAGGAGTGGATGCAAGCTAGAAAGAATAAATATCAAAGGGACAAGAGGGGTTATATTATTGAGGAGGCAAAAGAAAAAGAAGACAACAAGAGGAAAGGAAAACTTAAGGAGGAGGCAGTGATGTCCAATAACAAATTTGAATCTTTAGAAGCGGAGGAAGATGCTACACAAATTTTGACAATTACGGATGATAATGTAGATGGTAAGGATAAGAATGAAAGGAAAGATCAAGGAGGTAAGGGAACCAGCAAGGTGCAACAACAGGAAAATAATAAGAAAGAAAGAGATCAATCTCCTAATCTTACTCTTAATAGGACTAGGGGAGGTGATTCAAGGAAGTTATCTGGTAAGGAAGGTGGAACTTCCACTTTAAATAGGGAAGAATTTGATGTGAGAAGAGTAAAAAAAGAAGTTGTGGAAAAGGCAAATAATGAAGGGGAGGTAGTTCTTTATAAGGAAAAGTGGAATCCTACTTCGGTAGGGGTTCAATCTTCATTAGTGGGAGTTATTCCATTGAGTGCTCCTATTCGTATTGACTCCACGATTGATTTTGATGCTAAAATGGAAAATACTATTGATTGGGTGCATAGAATGTTTGGGAAAAATAAGGAGGAATTAAGAAAATATAATGTAACTACTAATCAGTCAAGTCAAGAAATTCCATCCCAAACATATGATGATGCTGGGCAATTGGAGGATGGGAATGAAGTTAGTTCAAGAAAGGTGTTATGGAGTGATGAGGTAGAGGTAATGAAAGCTAAAATGGGATCAAAAATCACAACTGAAGGCAAGGAAAATACAGGCAATATGCAGCTACAAAAAACTATCAAATTAGAAGATGCTACAGTAAACCATAGCAGATCTATAGCTAGGGTTGAAGATAGAGGGACATCAATGGAGGATCAGGTCAATGACTCAGCTGGAGGCGATCATGGTAAACATAAAGATTCAATAAAATAAAGGTATTCTCACAATGCACCAATAGCCAAAGATCAGGCCAATGAAACAGTAAAATCTAGTTTTCCTGGGGAGATTTTGGTCTATGTAGATGGGGTTCCAATATATGCATTGATGAAGGAACAGGTTGGGAACATTCCTATGGATGTTGTAAAGGATAAAGTGTGCCAAAATTGATGAACAGACAATGTGAAGGGGTCTGATCCCAATGAAACAGTAACACAAACAGTTTCTGCCAGTTTTGCTACAGTAAACCCTAATATGAGTTATGTGTATGAGCTTCAATTTCAAATGATGCATGAGAAGCTAGGAGATATTGTTAGAAATTCTGATCAGTATGAAGCAGCATTAACACCCTATGAACCAGGTGAACAAGCCATAGTTTCTGGAGAAAGTGAAGCATTGCCAATAGCATGTTCAGCTGGAACGGGATCCCCCTTACTATAGGCATGACATCTAACATAGTGTATTGATTTTAAGGAAAAGGTTGCTAGTTTTATAAACATAAGGATCTACATACTTTACACGATCTTATAACTGATTTTAGATTCATAGATGAAATAGACAAAGCTGATTCAGTTGATTTACTCATATAGGCATGATTTCTAAGCGTCATTGGTTTAAAACAATTACATAAATGCAAGAGTCCTATAGGCATGGTATCTAAAATGAAGTTGATTATCATTAAACCTATAACTATTTGGCTAATAACATGTATAGGCAGAAGTGCAGAAACCTAAGATCAAGATTTCTATATGCAGAACTTATAGGCATAATTTCTAAGATGCAGAAGTGCAGAATTTATAGGCACGAGTTCTAAAATGCAGAAATGCAAAAATTACAGGCATGAGTTGTCAAATGCAGAAATGTAGAAAATTTATAGGCATGAGTTTTAAATGCAAAATGCAAAAATTATAAATAACCTATAGGCAAGTTTTCTACCCTTTGCATGCATTCATCCCTATCCCTTTACACTAGTCATCCCCAATCGTTATTATAAATTATTACAGACCCAAATGAATCAGAAAAAAAAAGTAAAAATTACATCAGAAGTTCCAGCTACATCCAAACAGCCCAATTCGGACTCAAAGTCCAACAATATGGGATAAGCTAACTTCCAAGATCAGATTTCCAAAAGCGTTTCTCATATTTAGGGAATGTCAAAGTTCCCAAGAGTCTCAAAGGGCTCCAGGCAGTGCTTACACCCCAAGCCATTGCAAAATTAAGGTCAAAGTGCAGTGTGGAAATACCAGCCCTCAAATGTCCAAGTTCAAAGGGAACTCAAGGTCCCAAAGCAAGGCTCATAAGAAGGGGCAGAACTTAAGAGTCTAAGAATAAGTGTAAGTGCATAGAGGGGGATCAGGGGGAGCCATGGCAGGTTGGTGGTCATGCCCAGCAATTGGGAATGCTGGCACACCCCTGACCAGCATGTTAGATAAACATTAGGAGTTAGGATCCGTTGTGGATCAGGTTATGGCCTGGGCAGTAATTAGGATACTGCCAGGACAAAAATCTTAACTCAAACATATATAAGGGGATAAAGGTAGGGATTCACAATAGAAACATATACAAGGAAGAACATAATTAGCATAGATCATTGAACATAAGTAGTAAAGCAAATAAGAGTGTTGAGACTGCAAAGTAAACACATAGGGATGAGGCAGAAAACTAAATGAAAAACATACCAGATTCAAAGGAAAACAAGTAAGAAAGCAGTAGTCTTGAGAGAGCCAAGTTGCAAACAAAGTGATTCCAAAAGATCTCAAGCAAAGCAGAGTGTTGAATTCAAAACAATATTGCAAGTGTGCAAGTACTGAATTGGAAGACTAGTAGTGAAGGTGAAATAGTAAGATGTGCGTTGAAGTTCTAAGGTATTGAACTCGAAGTGTGGATGTGAAGTATTGAATTGGAAGTTTAGATGTAAAGTCAGGTCCCCTAAATTGTAGAAGTATAATCCCTTTTATAGTTCATAGAAAACCAGTAAGAAAGGTAAAGAAATCATTGAAATCAATCTCCCTTTGGTTAAGGGATTCTGATTCCAACGGGTATAAATTAGTTAAGGAAAGGAATTTCTAATTAAACCTTTCAAAGTAGCACAAAAGGGGTAAATACATAGAAGTTATTTAAGGAAAATAGTCAACGGTACATGGTTTGTGCCAAATATGGTAAGGGAAACAATTAAACAACCATGAAACAAAAATTGCAAGTTCAATTGAATGAACTAAGTCAATAAAGGTAAAGGAGGTTCAATCGAAGGAAAATCAATGAGAGTTCATCAGCCTTTTTGAAGGGATTTCAGAATCAATCACTTAGTTGGTGAAGACTTTTGAAAGAAAAATTTCTCATATATAAAGCACACAGATCAAACAAAAGAATCGTTAGGTTATTTAGAAAAAGAGTTTAACACTGAAAGTATCAGAGTCGCAAGCAAAAAGAGATTCAAGTTTAATTATAGACTCATAGTGAGTCTGAAAGCCTAGGGTCCCAAAGTGGAACCCTAGTACCACTTGTCAAAAAAACCCCAAAACCTAGGGTTTCGAATAGAGTCAGACAAAAGACGATGAGCAAATAGGTCATTGAAAAAAGGCTTACAAAACACTTTCAAAGACGTATGCGAGACAAACATACACAATAAAAGAACACTGATTCAAGGTCATGAGACCATGTTTGAGAAAGCTCGGAGTTAAAACAAGTTTTGAAGAAAGAGATGATACGAGTTTTTTAAACAACAGTAGAGAAAAATATGCCTAGCAGGAACAGAAACAGAACTCAGTAAAGCGACCAAAATCCAGGATTCAACCATAAACACATATAGAAAAGAGTGAGGAAAATAACACAAATTAATATGCGAGCATAAGATTAACAGCCAAAGATAGAAGAGTTTTGCATAATAGTAAAGAAACAAGAGAGCAAACTCATGCGTAATAAGAAGAAAACATACGAGCATAAAATATACATAAAGAAAGAACAGGATAAATCAGAAAAATATTTGAAGAAACCTTTTCAGAAAGCCTAAAATTCGAATTTGAACGATCTTGAAAAGAAAATTTGGAGAAAAACCTTTAAAACGTCAAATAATGCTCAGGCATGTCACAGATCTAAAAGAAATAAGCAAGTACAGAACCTCAGACGGCTTAGAGTTGTAGAGAAAACCATAGAATGAGAAAGGTCTTGAGGAAAGTCACATCCTGAGTCGAAGAGACTCATATTGCTTGAAAACGCCAGAATAATAGCCGGTGAGGCCATAAATCTACAGATCTGAGAAAGATCTAAAGAGAGCCATTGAGATCGGGCTCCAGAATCTCAAGCAGCTTAGGTTAAAAGGTGAGAGAGGGTGAGCATAAGTCATCCATGGCCTAGAACACCATGGATTCCGGTGGAATCGTGGTAGAATAAGGTGGGAATCGATTAGGGTTTCGGAGAGGCTAGAGAGGGTTTGAGAGATGAAGAGAGTTCAAAGGCGGCGTCTCTGATAGAATGAATTAGGTTTTGGGGGAGGGGTATGGGAATTAAAAATGAAAGGGGGAATCTCGGCCGTTGATCAAAATGATCAAAGACCTGGATTAAAGGGGAGCCGGGTGGGTTTTAAATCGGGTCGTGGGTTGGGCTATAATTCGAATTAGGTTGGTTTTAATTTGGGGCGAAATCAGGGGTCAAATTGAGGCTAAAATTGAAAGGAAATGAGGCTGTAATTGAAATAGAAATAGGCTAGATGTTAAATAGCCAATTTTCCTCTTTTCATTTTATAAAAATAGTAATAATAATTTTAAAAATAAATTAAAAGCACTGAACTAATTAATAATACATAAATATTAATCCAAAAATACCGAAAATAATTTTATAATTGTAAAATGCTGTTAATCGTAAAATAGACTATAATTACAATTATATGCAATTTAACTTTAAAAATACCAAATAAATTTATAAAAATATACAAAAAATTACCTTAATTATATTTTGGTGTAAATATGAAAATAGAAATAAATTATTTCCCAAAATGATAATCTTGAGAACAATTATTGGACTTTGCACTGCTAGAAATAGACAATAAATTGATTTTAAAAATCTTCAAAAATTAGGGAAAAATACCAAAACTCTTGGGCATGCTTATATATGCATGTACATGCTATTTTCAAAGTATTTTATATGTAAAAATACATAGGAAAAAATTGGGTATTAACAGCTGCCCCTCTTTACCCGGGAAGGATGAAAGAGTTATCAGGTAAAGATATGATGGCCAATTTTGACCGAGCACTGGATCCTGAGTTGTCTACAAATCCTTGGTCTTATAAGAATCAGGCCATATGTAGTTCAGGATCCATTGGCGGGATATGCCGATGGATATTTTCAAAAAGTGGATGCGATGCTCAGGTTGAGAAAGTTGTCAGAGTCTGATAGGCTGCAGGAACTAGAGCGGGATTGCTCCTACCGAGATAGTCATTGCTAGTCGGTGTACCTGCAAATGAATAATACCAGCATATATTGTGCGTAAATTTAAACATGATGCAAGTTCCCATTGGACCATGAACGCTGTCTTCGGACGGTTAGGATGACGTCCTCGGACCATGACGTCCTGGGCCATGAAGCGTATAATAAAGGATTCACACACTATGAAATGATATTCTCAGGCTATGAGGATGATGCCTCCGAACTATGATGCCTTTGAGTAATGATATGCAAAGGATAAAAATGGGGTCCTCAGGCCATGGCATGGCGTTCTCGGGCTATGAAAATGGTGCCTCCAAACAATGATGCCTTTGGAGAATTTGGCGATCTTTCAGCCCATGAAATGCAGAAGGTGGCGATCTTTTAGCTGATGCAAGTCGTAAATGATAGGGCGGCGGTATTTCAACTGTGCAAGATGGATAAAGTGGTGATATTCCAGCCATGCAAGAAAGATTCAAGTGGCGATGTTTCAGCCAACATATGTAAATAAAAGTGGCGATATTTCAGCCGATGTAAGATTTAAATAAAGATGGCGATATTTCAGCCATGCAGACATAAATAAAAGTGGCGATATTTCAGCTGATGCAGGATTTTGATAAAGATCGCGATATTTTAGCCATGCAGATGGAGGTAGAGCTTAATCTCGGAAGGCCGAATTGTAGGCTTATGAAATGCAGAGAAATGCAGGATGGAGGTAGGGCTTAACCTTGGAAGGCAGAAAGGTAGCCTTATGCAATGTAGAGAAATAAAGGATGAAGGTAGAGCTTAACCTCGGAAGGCAGAAAGGTAGCCTTATGCAATGCAGAGAAATATAGATGGAGGTAGATCTTAACCTCGGAAGGCAGAAAGGTAGCTTTATGCAATGCAGAGAAATGCAGATGGAGGTAGAGCTTAACCTTAGATGTTAGAAAGGTAGTGTGACGACCCGACCCGTTGTCACGTGAGTTACCGCCCCGTTTCCCCCATATCATGTTATTCTATGTTTCAGTATCACTATTTGAGTTGATAGGATAGAATTGAATTGGTTTTAGTTGGAAATGAGACACATAGTCTCTTTGAAGGAAGCTTGTTTTGGAAAAGTCAACAGGAAGTTGATTATATAGTTAGAGGGCTCGGATGTGAATTCCGGTGATTTGGTTATCTTCGGGTGATGATTTATGACTTAGGAGTGCGATCGGAATTGAATTTGGAGGTCCGGTGTAGAATTAGGCTTGAATTGGCGAATTTTGAATATTGGCGGATTCCGGTTGATAGGTGAGATTTTGATCCGAGGGTCAGAATGGAATTTCGAGAGTTGCAGTAGCTCCATTAGGTGATTTTGGATATGCGTGCAAAGTTTCAGGTCATTCAGAGGTGTTTAAGTCGGGTTTTTGATCGAATGTGCAATTCGGAAGTTTTTAAGAAACTTAGGCTTTGATTTGATGAAAATCGAGGATTTTGATGTTAACGATGGCGTTTTGATGATTCAAGCAAGTTTGAATAAGGGAATAGATCGTGTTGGTGCTTTTGGTTGAGGTCGCGGGGGCCTCGGGCTGAATTCGGGTGGTTGAACGAAAGAATTTGAAGTTGGAAGTTTTGCTGGTTTTGGTTGCAGCAGGTATTTCCACATCTGCGGAAGGGAGACAGCAGAAGCGGCTTCGCGGAAGCGGAAGCGGAAGAAGCTCCGCAGGTGCGAAATGGTGAGAGTTCAGCAGTTTTCGCATAAGCGGAAGTATTGACCGCAGGAGCGGTATCGCGGGTGCGAGTTTTGGACCGCAGAAGTGGTCATGCCCCTTAAGCGAAAGTCCGCAGAAGCGGAAAGAGACCGCATGAGCGGTAACCGCAGAAGCGGTTATGGACCGCAGAAGCGGTCCTGGGCAAAATGAAGGGAACCGCAGAAGCGGAAGAATACCGCAGAAGTGGAAGTCGCATAAGCGACATTTGTATCACAAAATCGGAAATAGGCCTGGGCAGTAAGGTTTTAAAGTATCATTTTGTTCCGCGAGTTAAGCCATTTTCCTCCATATTTGAATGTCCTTGGGAGATTTTGGACGGGAATTTCAGAGGGATTCAAGAGGAATCGACGTGGGGTAAGAATCTTGGCCTTAAAACATGATTATGTTGTGAAATTGGTCTAGATATTCATGGAAATTGAGCCTAAAGTTATGAACTAGGGCTTGAGTTTTTGACAAATTTCAAATTGGAATTTGATAGGTCACTTGAGCTCGGATTTGGGAGTTCTTGGTATGGGTAGACTCGTGGCGAGATGAGGAATGTGGTAATGTAAGTTCTGAAATTTTTCGAGAAGTGGGCCCGGGGCTCGGGTTTTGCTAGTTCCGAGATTTTTGATATAGTTCGATTGTTTTCGATTGGGTAATGTCCCATTTGCATATTGGTATGTATTCGCTCTGGTTTTGGTTAGATTCGACGCGCATGGAGGCTAATTTGAGGGGCAAAGGCGTCGCGAGCGAGGAATTCCACCGGTTCGAGGTGAGTAATACTTGTGAATGATATCCTGAGGGTTTGAAACCCCGAATTTGCACATCATAGTGCTGTATTGTGGTGACTTGCACGCCAGGTATGAGCGTGGGGTAGAGCACCGTTGGGGATTGTGACTTGGTCCGTCCCGGTTGTTGATTTTACTGCGTGATTGACTGAAAACTACTTGATGCTATCATAATTTGGGTTGATTGCCATGTTTTGGGCTTCATGCCGATTATTTGAATCCTTTAGGGATTGTTATCACTATTTTTGCATTATGTTGCATATTATTTGATCTCAGTCCAAGGTTCTAAATACTGTTTTGCAAACTCAACCATCTTTGTAAGATTTGAAAACTTAAATGATTTTGTGAGCTGACGTTTTGAGCTGAGAACTGCTATTTTACTATTGCCCAAGGGGCTTATGTGCATTGCTGGACTGAGCATGGA
>MU768944.1:0-38848 GCA_026770625.1 Nicotiana glauca
GGCCCAATTTGTGTATTTTTAATTTTACTCTTATTTTGTACATTGTATTGTTATTAATTTCTATTTTTTTTTGTACTTTCTATTTTATTTTTACTATAATATTTTCTGGGGAATTTTATTAATTATTTCATCCTAATAAATATTATAAAATTTTCATTTAATTTTCCTATTATTTGTTCTACCATTTTTGATGTTTTTCCTAATTAATTCCCTTTTATTTATTTTTTTTAAATTTTTTTTAGAATTCTTTACTTGGGGTAAAAATCACGTGCTCACAAGGTGTCGGGTTATAAATTAGGATTTGGGCTAGTCCGTTTGAAATTGGAATTGGGTTATTGGGGAGGTTGATATTGGCTATAATTGAAATAAAAATAAGGCTATCAATTAAATAGCCACTTCCCCTTTTTAATTTACAAAAAATAGTTAAATGATTTTTAAAACAAATTGAAGGTACTAAATTAATTAATAATATATAATCATTAAATTAAAAATACTGGAATAAATTTTATAATTATAAACGCTATTTAAATCTTAAAATAGGCTAGAATTGCAATTTAGTGCAAAATTAGCTTAAAAATACCAAATCGATTTATAAAAATGTGTAAAAATTACCTTAGCTATATATTGGCATAAATATAAGATTAAAATAGATTAATCACAAAATGATAATTTGAAGAACACTTATTAGCTTTTGTATTGCTAAAATAGGGTAATAAATAAGTTTAAAAATCTTTTTAAAAATTAGAAAAATAATAGAATACTTGGACATGCTTATATATGCACATATATACTATTTTGAAAGTATTTTACATATAATAAATATACAGGAGAAAAATTGGATATCAACAAGGCTCAAAAGGCAGCTCATCGTGAAGTCTCGAAGTGGTAATCAAGTGTGCGCGCCGGACTGATATCCAGATGCACCTGCCTCAGATGATGCACATTAAATGCAGAAGTGTAGCATGAGTAAATAAATAATATGTATCCAGTAAATATCTAGTCCAACCTCGAAGAAGTAGTGACGAGGGATCGACTTTGACACTTACTATGGGGCCAACAATATAATAATATGAAGTTCTAATTAAACATGGTATATAAAAATGATAATAGAACTCAGAGCAAGATACAAATAAACAATCCTTTTATCGTAAGTAAGAACCAAGTCATTTCCCTCATCTAACCATTTAACCTCTCAAGCCAATGAAATAATATAAAATATAATAGGGCTTCCAATATCATTACGCATGAATTATGTCGAGGATGTACGGACCAATCCAAATATACGTATACATATACTATGCACTATCGAGGGTCTACGACACGAACCGTAGATGCATCTATTAACCTGCCGAGGTGAATGGCCCGCTCCCATGAGAGTAGTGAAAATTTACCTCGCTCGCAGAATATACTTGCGACGCGGTTAAACATAGATTTCTCAAATTATCATGATATCCCCCAATTCTTTTTAAAATAAGAAATTCAACTAGAAACATTTAAAATCCTGAAATCCTCAACCGCAGATCTATTATTGATAATTAATAAGCATAAACAGGTCACAGTATCAATAAAGCATGGTATAAAGCTAAAACTATCCGGACATATCGTCACTTCGTACGTACGTAGCCCCCATAAATCGAAGCACATATTAATTTAAGTTCACCTATGGTATTAATTCTCTCTTACAATATTAGAAAAGAAACTTACCTTGTCTCAAGGCCTACTTTCTAATCCGAGATTGTGCTCAAACCCTGAATTTGGTGCCAAACGACTCGAAACTAGTCAAATATTACAAAAGATAGTCAATTTATGCTCTAAAGCTCATACCCTAACTATTAAATTGATTACCCAACCTCGATTGAATAATTTCCAAAATTCACCTCCGGATCCACGTGCTCGGATTTCGGAAATTTTCGAAGAAAGTTGTTGCCCATAACCTCATGAACTCAAATATGTGATTTTTATCAAATTTCATAACCATTTTCGTGGTCAAATTCCATTTTTATCAAAACCCTAGTTTTTCCTCATAAATCCCACCATTTTTCATGTTAAATCTATTTGTAATTCGTATATTTAGCTAAAGAATCGATAGGGATCACTTACTTCTTTGTGTTGATGAAACCCCTCTCAAAAATGCTCTCAAAATCGCGTAAGACCAAGTGGAAAATAGAAGAAATAAAGCTAAGTGCCGCATTAAAAGTTGTTGCACATGTCGCATATTCGACACCTCGTTCGCAAATGCGTAGGTTGGCCATTTCTGCCATTGCGAAGAGGGCCAGTTCACAAAAGCGGTAGGATCTTTGCAAATGTAAAACCCTTAGAACCTTCCCCAAGTTCGCAAATGCGAATGGATCTTCACAAATACGAGCTCGTAAATCGATCAAAACATCGCATTTGCAAGACCTGCAGCTCCAGCCCAGAAACACCAGAAAAATTGGAGCTTTTCCTCATACTTCCGTAATTCTAAAACTCACCCGAGCCCTCGTGTATCCACACCAAACATCCTCAAAAGTCTAAAAATATTACACGAACTAGCTCGCACGGTCGAAATACTGAAATAACATCAAAAACCACGAATCGGACACCAAAATGTATGGATTTACTCATGAACTTAAAAACTTCTAAAAACACTTCTGCGCGACCAATTACCATCATATCAACTTTGCATGACACTAAATTTTACGTGCAAGTTTTAAATGACATTAAAAACTATTCACGATCTCGGAATCCCATTTGGACCTTGGTATCACCAAAACCTACTTCAAACCAAATTTAAAGAACTTCAAAAGCCTTCAAGGAATCAACTTTCAGTATTAGGTGCCGAAACGCTCCCGGGTCATTCAAAACCCGACTGAATATACACCCAAGTCCGAAACTATCACACGAACCTATTGGAACCGTCAAATACCAATTTTGAGGTCTTTTACTCAAAACATTGACCGAAGTCAAACTTAGCCTTTTAAGGTCAACTTAAGGAACCAAGTTTTCTGATTTCAACCAGACCTCTTCCAAATCCCGAATTAACCATCCCCGTAAGTCATAAAATAGTAAAAGTACTTACAGGACTCTCAATTACGGGAATGAGGTTCTAAAAAGCAAAACGTCTGGTCGGATTGTTACAGAGAATTTAATACAAATGCTTAATTGGTTGGGTGAAGTAAATTAGAGACATTAATCGACATCGAGCAACTCGAAACTAGTCAAAAGAACGTACAAACCAATCAAACATGGCGACTGCATGCTTACTGCATTGGAGAGAAATTATGTCCTCGCTCTTCATTTGCCCGTGGAGATAAGTTTAGATTTGGCCAGACTCTTTCATACGGAACCTATGGGTAGATATGGTTTGAGAAGGGTGTCATCGAGGATGATTCAGACAAGAAATTTACTAGATGCATGATGTTTTAAACCTTATACTTACCCTGATGAGAGCAAGATCAACAATGTTCTTTGATAGGGTACTGTCATTTATCTCCTTGAGGGTGCATCCGAGCAGAGAGGACCGAGAGCGGGGACCACATGTTATAACTTAACCCATATAAACGGCAAACAAGTACTAATATAATATACTTTTTTCCTTTGGTTCAAACACAAGTATATTCGATTATTTTAATAACGCATGTATGTTGTGAATTATTTGTATGGATACCTGATAAAAACTGCAAATGATGTGTCAAGTGATTTTTGGAAAATATCATATGTGTAAACATATAAAATTTATTGGGTTTAATCCATACAAAATTTGGATTAAATTCAATTGGGCTAAATAATTAATTTGGGCTTTACAAGTTAAATTAGTCCATTTTATTATTTTCAGGCCCAAAGTCCATTTCATCTTAAGGCCCAGACTCATGCCATGTGACATGGCATATCTAGTCAAACTCCAAGCCAATAAGGTAACGCCACGTGTTAAATAATGTGGCAATCCAAGTAAAAAAGCAAGAACCAACCACAAGTCGCCAAGTGGCTAAAATGATATGGGCCAATCAAAATCAAGCAAGAGAGTTCTTATGTAGCTTGACTGTCCATCCTCTACAACTATAGATAGAGGGGTTATATAACTCTCAAGGGACATTCAGAGTTGGAGAAGAACACTCCGCAATTGGTGAGAGCATCCACAAACATAGAGATCAATCATCAAGTGCTTAGTTCTTCAACAAAGGAGTGATTAATGGAGTTCTTTCTGGAGATCAACCCGTAACAACAAAGTACTGCTCGACGTTCTTGGCGATTAAATAAATCACAAGGAGGTCTGCATCATCCTACATTCGAGAAAGACGCTTCTCAATCCCTCGAATCACGGAGAATTTTAGAGAGGAGAATCAAGGGATACATAGAATTGTACTCACAAATATTTATCAATAAAATCACTTCTTCTTCATATTATTATTTTTGTTCCAGTTTATTTTTTTGTCTTACGAAAATTTGTTGCAAACAAATTTTAGCACACCCAGTGGGACCAATTCTGCCCTTCATCTCTCCTTCTTGCAAGTTGAAAACTACAAACTTCAGATCTACTGCTACAATGGCCTTCTACAAGTGTGATTTTTTATGAAAAGATGCTACTACTGCCACGTCCGCTCAGCTCAGTCATGTTGGACCAATCACTCGAAGCAAGTTCAAGGCTAGTGGCTTGGATGGATCCGAATACTTCGCCTCCTTGGAGATGGCAAAGAAAAGCAGATCTCATATAACGTTCGCGACCACAATCTCTGGGGGCAACACCGCATTCTCGATGTTTGACAAACTTTCTCAAGTAGCTTCAAACCTTGGCGGATTTGAAGATTTGAGGGATTCTTCAGTTTCAACGAAAGTCAATGCCTTGATGACTGATGCAACTAACATGGACGAAAAGTTTGCCATGATGGAACAAACTATAGAGGTCTTGAAGAAATCTGTTAAAGACAAAGACCTTCAAATCGCTCAACTCATAAACAAATTGGAGGCATATGCACCTGGAGAGTCGAGCCATGTCCCGCCTCGTTCACCTATCTTCACCTCCCAAAAAACAGCTGTTGAGGAATCATTTTCAAAGTTAAACATTCAAAAGGGAAAGCAATTTACTTCAGTTGCGGCGTTATCTGTCCAACAATTGCAAGACATGATAACAAACACCATCATAGCTCAATATGGCGGACCATCGCAAAGTTCATTGTACTACTCTAAGACTTATACTAAGAGGATTGATTGTTTAACCATGCCCACCAATTATCAACCACCAAAGCTGCATCAATTTGATGGCAAAGGGGAACCCAAGGCAACATATTGCCCACTTTGTTGAGACTTGTAACAATGCTGGAACACATGGTGACCTTTTGGTAAAACAATTTGTTCGTTCTCTAAAAGGGAACGAATTTGACTGGTATATTGACTTGGAGCCCGAGTCCATTGATAGCTGGGAGCAACTTGAGAAGGATTTCCTCAATCGTTTTTACAGTACCCGAAGAACTGTAAGCATAATAGAGTTAACAGGCACCAAGCAAAGGAAGGACAAGCCCGTGGTGGATTACATTAATTGTTGGAGGGCGTTAAGTTTGGACTGAAAAGATCGCCTTTCAGAGATATCTGATGTGGAGATGTGCATTCAAGGAATGCACTGGGGCCTTTTGTACATTCTAGAAGGGATCAAACCGCGAACTTTTGAAGAACTTGCAACACGAGCGCACGACATGGAGTTAAGCATCGCAAGTCATGGAAAGGCAACTCTATTTGCTGAACAAAAAGAGTTCAAGAAAAATGTTGCAACAAAGAACCAAACCAAAGAATCAATGAAGGTGAAAGCAACTTCTGTGAAGGTCACTACTAAGCAAAAAGTGAAGGAGGATAAGACCCCAAGTCAATATCCCAAAGAGGAGAAGTGTTGTCCCACCGTGAAGGAATTGGAGGCGAAGGTTTATCCATTTCCAGATTCAGACGTACCCACAATCCTTGATGAACTGCTGGACAAGAAATTCATCGATCTCCCTGAATCAAAAAGGCCAGAGGAAATTGGCAAAGTTGGCGATCCAAAATACTGCAAGTTTCATCGCGTCATTAGCCACCCTATAGAGAAATGCTTCGTCTTGAAAGAGAAAATTATGGCTCTTGTGAGTGAAGGAAAAATTATCATAGACATGGATGAAACAGCAGAAGCAAATCATGCAAGTATCGCCCTCAAGGAAAAGAAGTGTTCAAAGTTGCATAATGTGTCAAGCACTGCCTTATTACAATTTGGAAGTTTCGAACCCATTGAAGTTGATCTTCCAAGGAAAACTCTTGAAGGTTCACTAGATCTAGACAATCACTCCAAAGACAAAGACGATGAGGGTTGGATTCTAGTCACTCACAAGAAGCGAAAACATCAGGCAGTTTTAAGGCTACCACTTCCTAAGACAAGAGCAAAAATAAGCAATGTGGATAGGCTACAACAACCAAGAATTATCAAATCTTCTATTAGCAAGAATATTAACAGTTCTTTATCCCCGAAGTTCCGAAAGCCCATCACATTACATGAATTATTTCCTGGCAAATTCTTTCATGGAGGTCATTTTGGTGCAACTCATGTAGTTTCTAGTACTGACGAAACAACGGAAAGCAACGATGAGTCTACTCCAATGAAAACACAAGAACATCATGATGACGGAAAAGTTGTCACGTGTTGTGCAACAATTTCATTCACAGATGATGACTTGCTGCTGGGGTCTAAGCCACATAACAGACCTTTGTTTGTTGTAGGGTCCATTCGGGAAAAATATCTCAATCGCATACTTGTTGATGATGGTTCGGCTGTCAACATCATGCCAAAGATGGTACTAAAAAAGCTTGGGATCTCTATCAATGAGCTATCCAAAAGTAACCTAACAATCCAAGGTTTCAACCAAGGAGGGCAACGAGCCATAGGTATGATCCGTGTAGGATTATCCATTGGTGAGATGAATTCAAACACCCTGATTCACGCCATAGACGCTAAAACATCATACAACTTGCTGCTTGGACGTCCTTGGATTCATGAGAATGGGATGGTATCATCTACTTTGCATCCATGCCTGAAGTACATAAGAGATGGTGAGGTAGTCAAAATTGAGGCAGACATCAAGCCTTTTTACTGAGACGGAGTCATACTTTGCAGATGCAAAATTCTACCTAGATTCTTGTAAATCGAAAGTGGAGAAACCATCATCAAATGACGAAGCTGATGTTAAGTCAGAAGAGGAAGATGAGGCTCAATGGACTACCAGCAAGCTGCCTAAGAAGGGAACGGAAGAAGTCTCCATTAAGATATCAGCATCTGAAGGTGACATACAGACAAAGACTAAGGAGCATCTGGTTTTTCGCTATGTTCCACGCGAGCGTCGAAAGAAAGGGCAACCTTTGCTACAGGAATGTACTCCAAAGAAGCAAATGAGTCACAAAGATATCCAACATTTGAAGGAGCATATGACTGTCCCAGTTGCACAAATCCCATCTGTGACTGGTGAGTCTGCTAAAGGCAATTTCCAAGCTGATAAAATAAAAGGGTACTATGATCCTAAGGCCTTCTTACTGCTTGAAAAGTCTGGTTATGACTTCTCCAATCCATCACAACTAGGAGAACTCAAAGACGAAGTCACTGGTGGAAAGATACATGGGCTCAATGAGCCCCAAATGAAGTTGAGAAAGTAAGGGCACTACGTCGCCACTCCAAAGTATGGATTGGGATTCAATTTGGCAGAGCCTCTTCGAATTTCATCTAAGAGAAGCAAAGAGATAGCTTCATCACACTACACCTCGGTGGAGAATAGGAAGGAAGTTAAGGGCAAGAAAATGATACAACATGCTTCAGTGTTCGATCGCATTGGAGGCTCAACCCCTCAAGTCTCGGTGTTTGAAAGGCTAAGTCACAAAGGTGAACGTGTATTTTCCAAACATCTAAAGGAAGTTTTCACTCCCTCAAAGACCTCTGTCTTTTGTCGCTTGGGAACCACAAGGAACTCAACATCTAGAAAGATACTGGCAAAACATAAGGATCAAGTCCATGATGAGCGGGATCATTTTGAAGTTGTTGCTGACAAAGAAATCTGTAGTGCTTTCCCATCGCGTATGAAGAGGAAGTCTATTTTGTCAATATCTATAGATGGTCCACTGAAGGTGCAAAGGAGAACTATTGTTTACACTTGCCAGCCTCGTAAAGACACAGAGAAATAGAAAGAAGCCGTGCAAATTATCCAAGGAAGTCAAACAGAGAAGCTAGACTTTGTGGAAACATCCTATCACATAACTGTGGAAGATAGCCCATGCCTTGAAGTTGTCGATGAAGTACATGAGGCTCCCCCTCAACTAGAAGATGGCGGACAATAAACTGTGGTTGAGCTTAAGGAACTTAATTTAGGTACTTCAAAAGATCCACGCCCTACCTTCATTAGTGCACTGCTTACGCCTCAAGAGGAGGAGGAATACTCCAAGTTGTTGACCGAGTACAAGGATGTCTTCGCTTGGTCTTATAGAGAAATGCCTGGTCTTAGTCCTAAGGTAGTTGTTCATCATTTAGAGATCAAAAGTGGATCACTCCCTGTGAAGCATTCACAACGCATGTTTCGAGCCGAGCTTGTGTCACAAATTAAAGTTGAAGTCAACAAGCTCATCGAGGCGGGATTTATTCGAGAGGTAAAATACCCATCATGGATATCAAATATTGTACCTGTCAAGAAGAAGAATGGTCAAATACGCGTTTCTGTTGACTTTCAAGACCTAAACAAGGCATGTCCAAAAGACGACTTCCCGCTACCAATTATTGAACTCATGGTGGATGCTACAACGGGGCATAAAGCTATGTCATTCATGGATGGGTCCTCTGGATATAATCAAATCAGAATGTCTCCGAAAGATGAAGAGTGTACTGCTTTTCAAACTCCAAAAGGGATATATTTCTACAAAGTGATGCCCTTCGGTCTGAAGAATTGCCACCATGGACAATGTTCTTTGATGGATCTGCACGTCGTAATGGTGCGGGGGTAGGTGTTGTGTTGATCTCTCCAGAAAGACAAGTCTTGCCATTCTCCTTTGTTTTAGGTGAAACATGCTCCAACAATGCTGTAGAGTACCAAGCTTTGATCGTCGGTCTCGAGATGGCATTAGAAATGAAGATTCTACAGTTGGAGATCTACGGCGACTCTAAGCTGATCATCAACCAACTTTTGGGGAGTTACGAGGTAAAGAAGGAAGATCTATTGTCATACCATGAATACGCTTCTAGTTTACTGGAAAAATTTGATCGAGTGTTCTTAAACCACGTCCCAAAAGAAGAAAATCGCAAGGTTGATGCTTTGGCTAACTTGGCCACGACGATGGCACTTGGAGAGAATGAGTCAACAAAGGTATATGTGTGTCATCGATGGGTTATCCCTAGACTTTTGGATCTTCAAGTCAATGAGAGCCATCATACGTCTGTTCGAGTGATTGAAGAAGAAGATGGAGGCAACCACTGATAGAGTACCTTGAACATGGAAAGTTACCTGAAGATCCGCGACAAAGAACAGACATCAAGCGAAAAGCACCATGATTCATCTTCTATAAGGGGACATTGTTTCGCCGCTCTTTTAAAGGACTATTCTTACGAAATCTTGACAAAGAAGAAGCCCGCCAAGTAATAGAGGAAGCACATTCTGGCTCATGTGAAGCACACCAATCTGGTCCCAAGCTCCACTTTCGCATCAAGAGGATGGGCTACTACTGGGCAACAATGGTAAAGGATTGCATGGATCATGCCAAAAGATGTCAAGCTTGTCAATTTCATGCAAACTACATCCACTAACCTCCAGAGCCTCTTCACCCAACTGTAGCTTCATGGCTTTTTGATGCATGGGGACTTGATGTTGTTGGACCACTTCCAAAGTCATCAAAGGGACAGATGTACATATTGGCCGCTACGGACTACTTCTCTAAATGGCGGAAGTTGTTCCACTCAAGGAGGTAAAAAAGGAAACTGTTGTCGATTTTATCAAGTCATATATAATTTTTAAATATGGAATACCAAAATACATAATAACCGATAATGGAACGCCATTTGACAACAAGCTCGTAAAGATTCTATGTGAGAAGTTCGGTTTCAAGCAACATAAGTCTTCAATGTATAATGCACCTGCCAACGGCCTTGCTGAAGCTTTCAACAAGAAGCTTGGTAACCTTTTGAAGAAATTTATTGCAAAGAACAAAAGAGACTGGCATGAGAGAATTGGTGAAGCTTTGTGGGCATACTGGACAACATTCAGAACTACTACGCAAGCAACTCCTTACTCTTTGGTAAATGGCATGGAAGTAGTCCTTCCGTTGGAGCAACAAATTCCATCACTGTGGATATCAATCTAAGAAGGACTCACGTCCGAAGAGAATGCTCAACTTCGCCTAGCAGAGTTGGAGGCATTGGATGAAAAAAGATTGGAAGCGCAACAAAAATTGGAGTGCTATCAAGCTCGACTAGCAAGAGCTTTCAACAAGAAAGTGCAGCTATGATCATTCCAAGTGGGAGACTTAGTCCTAGCTGTTCGACGACCCATAATCCTCAACAAACGCATAGGTGACAAGTTTACCTCGAAATGGGATGGGCCATATGTTGTGAAGGAAGCCTATTCAAATGGCGCATACAAAATTATCGATAAGGATGGTCTCAGAGTTGGTCCGATCAATGGAAAATTTTTGAAGCAGTACTTCCCATGAAAGTCACCTACGCTCCTCGACGTACGAGCCTAAACTGCAAGTCATGACGCTCCTTGATGCATGAGCTTAAACTGCGCATTGCTACACTCCTGGACCGCATGAGTCTAAACTGTGTACGGCCAAAAAAAACAGAGTCTGCTAGGTTGAAAACCTCGAAAGAGGCGGCCTAGGCAAAAGTTAAGACCAAAAAAAAAAAGTTCGCTATGCAAAAATTAGGACATAAAAAAAATTAAAAAAAAAAATCACCCCTCTGAACTACGTTATGACTTGATCCTCTTCACCGAGGTACGTAGGCAGCTTAGACTTCATTCTAAGTTAAGTCGCATGAGTTTCAAAAAAAATAAAAGTTTGGCGTCATCGGATCATTACATTAATTCTTCCAAGTGTAGAGGCACATATCTATGAGGAAAAGAGACAATTTTCTTTGAAGTATAAAAGATATTTTATTGCTTCAATTGTACAAAAGTTGATACATCAAAAAAAAATGTAGAGACAAACGGAATTAGATATTTTCCTATACAAAAGCCTAAGTCATGAAAATAATCGTAACCTAGGCTTTGTGGCCGACTCTTTTTGAATGCTTCTTTCAAGTCCATATGACGTCTCCACATTTTAATGCACTATCCTCAATGCCTCGTATATAAGAAGTCATCTCTCTTGAAAAAACCTTCAATCACCATGGGAGCTGCCATTGATAAATTTCAAGACCGTCAACAAATCAAGTGCAAAAAGTTGGTGAAGGGGTGACTCCGCATCTTGTGTGACATCTCAGACTGATATTTGGACTCATCGAACTTCTTCGCAAGTCTGTAAAAGAAATAAACAAAGAGATAAGATTCGTGATGATAGTCGAACCCGTTACAAGGCTGTAAAATCAACTTCAAAAATATTTGTTAGGTTAACCAAGAATGAGAGATTCATCTTCAATGAGACTATAGTTCTCGACCTCCGAATTTCATATGATCAAACTATTGGTGATGTTGACGCTCCTAGTTCAAGATACAGTTTTTCCGACCAAAAGCACGCAAACCTGAAAGTTTCCTGCGATCAGTTTAACCTTCAATATTTTTTTGTTTCTAGGCCGAGAAGAGTTCCAAGATGGAATTTTTATATGTTGCAGCTCTAGGAGTTTTCTTTCCAACGAAATAAACGGATTGTAATTCCGATACTCCCAGCTCAAGATACAATTATTTTCGCTGAAGGTACACAAATCTGAAAGTTCATTGCAGTTAAGTCGATGTCTTGAATTTTCTGTTGATAGCTCGAAAGGAGTTCTATTGTGAAATTTATAGGTCCTTCAAGTCTCTGAGTTTTCTTTCTAAAGGCACAAACGGATTGTAATTCCGACACTTGTAGCTCAAGATATGATTTTTTTTACCGGAACTTAACGAATCTAAAAGTTACTGCAGCTAGGTGGATTTTGAGAATTTTCTGTTTCTAGCTCGGAAAGAGTTCTGCCATGAAACTCGTATGTATATTGCATCTCTATGAGTGTACTTTTAAAAGGCACAAACGGATCACAATTTGGAGTCTCCTAGCTCGAGATATGAATTTTTCCACCATAGCGCGCAAAGCTAAAAAGCAATTTTGTGTACAGATGGGTCAAGTTCAGGAAGTTGCTGCGGACAATCTGCTAGGAATTCTTCTATGATATTTTGAAGACTTTATTATCTCTGAGTCTTCTTTCCAATGGCATAGACGGCTCATGATTTGGACGTACCTAGCTTGATATATACGCGTTCCAATGATAGCATGCAGTACTGTGAAGCCGAAATGACAGACTTGCGCATCTCCTTCAAAAGTTTATTCCGACTTGTCCTTATGGAATTTGGCCCCAAATTTTGGATATGTCACTGTGGTGCAAGTTTTGATTCTGCAGGACCAAGCAAAATACAGGACATTCCCAAGTCGAGATACGATTTTTTCAATACGAGCATGAAATGCTATGAAGTCAAAACAGTAGAGACACGCCAAGTGCTTGCTCGCCGAAGTTGGAAAAGCCTATTCCAGTGGCCTTCCTCGCCAGCCTGCAACAATCTGATATGGTACATGTCGCACTCGCTCGCCAAGGATAAAATATGATCGCTCGAGCTCCAAGCCTCTTTCTCGCCAAGTCGCAAGGCTGAGATGCACCATGTTCTCGCTCGCATGTTGCAAAGTGGGGATATGGCTCGTCACTCAAGCTCACTTAGGAATACTCTAAATGTCTCTCGTCAAGCTGTAAGAAGGGATGTACCAAGTTGATGTGGTACTCTCTTGTAAACCTGCAAAAAATAAGAAAAGATTTTGGAGCCCTCGGTGCCAACAATACGAAGTTTTTAGATACGGTGCCAATAGCACGGCGATTCAGTACCATGGTGCTTGAGTTTGACATTAAAAAAAAGGTCATCGGAAGCAGCACAACAGTCTAATTCAGCATGGCAGGTATCGATGCCTATGGCACGAAGCTTTAATTTGCAGTAAAAAAAAAAAAATTGGTCTTGAACAACAATCTCCATTGCTCCAAGTTTGCAAATTTGGCTTCTCATGCTGGTGGAGTCCATCAATACGGATTAATTCTGAATAAAGAAGCAATACAGGAAGCACAATAACGTCCCCAAATTATTGCATGGTGCGTGCTTGGTTGCTTCTAGTTCTATTTTTCTACCAATTTAAATTGAATGATTTGCTGCATAAGAAAAAAAAAAGGAGAGAGAGCAAGTCATGATTCAAGAAAAAAATTAAGGAGACAAAAAAAAAGGAATAAAAAAAGAGCGAGTGCAAGCAGTTCGTGGAAGCAAGTGGAGATGGAAGAAGCTCTAGTATCAGTTTTGGTGTTTCGAGCCAGTTAGACAGAGGAGCTTGATATTCAATTGTAAAAAATTAGTTGGCTTGGTCCTCTTTTTATAGGGATCTAACAAAGTATGATCTATAAGTGAATAAAATAAGAACTTAGAATCCTACAAGGAAAAAAAAACGTTGCTTTACAAGGTCAAAAAAAAAAATTCCTTGTTTGCTTTTGGTACAAAGAAAAGAAAAGGGGTAACGTGATTTGGTACAAAGGAAAGAGGGGTAATGTGACTTTTCAATTAGGTATAGAAAAGGGAAAAGTGAATTGTTTACATATTCTATTCCCGTGAGTACATTAGCATGTATGGAATTTCACCCATTTATTTTCTTTGTTTACTCTTGGTAAAAAAGGAAATATGCCTAGCGTGAGACAAACATGGAATGTTGTCTATAATTTGCAAGAATTTTTCAATCACCATAGTTTGTAATTGCTACTTTCAAACCAAATTACATTGCGCGCGTGTTCGACAACCAAAGTATTGGAAAGTTAAATTTTGCTTGGAGCTTGTATTTAGCACTTCACATAAATGTACAATTGGATAAAAGTCCGGATTTGACGGATAAACATCACCATAGGTGCTAAAACAAAAATATCAACATTCATCGGTACTTCAAGTCTCGTCATTCGTTTCAGGAAGCCTACACTTCGACAAATCTTGAAGTAGAGGGCATCTGTAAACATATAAAATTTATTGGGTTTAATCCATATAAAATTTGGATTAAATTCAATTGGGTTAAATAATTAATTTGGGCTTTACAAATTAAATTAGTCCATTTTATTATTTTCAGGCCCAAAGTCCATTTTATCTTAAGACCCAGACTCATGCCATGTGACATGACATATCTAGTCAAACTCCGGGCCAATAAGGTAACGCCACGTGTTAAATGATGTGGCAATCCAAGTCAAAAAGCAAGAACCAACCACAAGTCGCCAAGTGGCTAAAATGACATGGGCCAATCAAAATCAAGCAAGAGAGTTCTTATGTAGCTTGACTGTCCATCCTCTACAACTATAAATAGAGGGGTTACATAACTCTCAAGGGACATTCAGAGTTGGAGAAGAACACTCCGCAATTGGTGAGAGCATCCACAAACATAGAGATCAATCATCAAGTGCTTAGTTCTTCAACAAATGAGTGATTAATGGAGTTCTTTCCGGAGATCAACCCGTAACAACAAAGTACTGCTCGACGTTCTTGGCGATTAAATAAATCACAAGGAGGTCTGCATCATCCTACATTCGAGAAAGACGCTTCTCAAGCCCTCGAATCACGGAAAATTTAAAAAGGAGAATCAAGGAATACATAGAATTGTACTCACAAATATTTATCAATAAAATCACTTGTTCTTCATATTATTATTTTTGTTCCAATTTATTTTTCGTCCTACGAAAATTTGTTGCAAACAATATGTACCTAGTTTCTTCCTACTCCACTAATTAAGAATTTAATTGCTCCCACGCGAGGGAGAGAGAAGTCAATAATATCTATTAAAATATGGTCAAATATGCTATATATCAGAAAAGCAAACATGTAGGAAACACCCTTAAAACCATATATTCTCTGGGATCATGCATTATTATCATGATGAAGATTTGTGGCCAGCATTATCAAGTTAATTAATTTAAATCTTTTTAGCATAAGTTCCTCTTCCACTCCACATACCTTTATTCTTATTCGGTCATGCATAATCTCGGAGATATCATGTATGGCCCTCTTTAATTATTCACTCCTACTCATCATCCCAGTTCGTGGGGCCATTAACCCTGCAATGGGTGTTGTCATTATAACAAGTACCGTAATTAATTTAGTGTCAATTATAAGTGTTTTATTTAATATTTTCTCCGCTTAAAAAAGAGTGAACATTTTATTTATGAGGAGCCAAACAAGGTTTCTTTGATCATATTTTTTGTAAACAGTATTTAAATATTTTGAATTGTTAACTATTAAGGCTTATAGTATCTTTTATATAGTTTCTCAATATATAAATTTTGTTTTAAAAAATTTTAAAAATCTGTGTTCGAAGTCATACTGAAATTAATCAATTTAATATTTGCACTCTGAAAAGATTCAAACAAATTGAATAGAATTGAGTATCGTTTATGAATGAGCTGCTTGAAATGTGCCAAGTAAGGCCTTCATGGATAGATTTTATCACATTGCACTAAAGTTTTCCAATTCATAGATAGAACTCATCACAAAGTTTTAACTGTGTAAATAAATGAGTTTAGACGGCAATATATATATTTTTCCAATAATTAGATATAATCTTAATTGCCACCAAAGGATGTGGTGCAGCAGATAGGGTTGCTCCTCTCTTAACAAGAGGTCTCGGGTTCTTGTCCTGGGTATGGAAAAATCCTTGATAGGGAGCGCTTTCCCACGAATGTGGCCCTACCCGACGAGAATCCGGATATAGTTGGGCTCCAATGCGGGTATCGAATACCGGGTGGGAAATAAAAAAAAATATATAATCTTAATTACTCCATCAATGTTTTTGCTTTATCAGGACCTAATAATTGTTGATTGGTAGGTTGATTACAAATTAGCAGGCCACATGGGGATATATGCCACTTGACTAACTTTCTTGGGATTTATGGGAGGTGTTGACATTTTTAGCCTTTTTACTTATTTAATGGGGTCTGAATAATGGTCTATATCTTGGCCTATTTAAATGCCAGGTTTTCAAGGGAGAGCCATTGTGAGTTTTGTTCATCATCAACTGAACTCTCTCCATTTCACCTTCTCAAGTAGTAGTATTTTATTTCTAGTAGCTATAATCTTCAAATTTTATTTAATTTGGATATCGATATATGGCTACTTTGGTACCTGCTGAGAACTGGGCATGCATCGACGGCTGCGATGACTTGAGCAACTTTGAGGTCTCACAAATCGACGGTGAGATTGTTATGTCTTTACTTGATGACATGCAAAGTGAATTAGGTTATGATCATCAAGATGATGAGAGATTAACGAGTGTAATTCGATCTCTTGAAGCAGAGATTGATCTAGGTCAATCTCGTCCCGCTTTCACTTCTGTGATATCTGAACTGGCCGTAAGGGTCCATGGTCATGATTCTTTCCAAGATAGAAATTACAACCTTAACGATTTGCAATCAAAGGACATTGTTGCCCAATGTCAAAGCCAAGATTTTGCAGAATCAAATGATCTTGATTTCAGCTGGATCGAAATGGAGATAGAGATGGCCTCTTCGTACCCTACCGATGGCATGGACTTGTGGTACATGGACACCAACTATGGACAAGATCATGAGGTTGATGATGGGATTTCTGATTATACTGATACTGTTTTCTTTGAGGGAAGTGATTATCATTCTTTGTGGCAAGAACTAAATGCATAAAATCTTTGTACAAATATTAATATAAATTCAAATTCGGTGTAACAAAAAAGAATGATAATCTTTTCTCCTGAATAGACGTTATTTCGCTCATATTATGGCGTTTAAAGCTGTTGGATTTAGTTTCTATAAACATACTACAAGTATTTTGTCCTTTTTTTTTCTTTGGTGTTTTCTCTCAACAATTTAAAGGGGAAAAAACAAAAGGTACTAAAATTTTGACGTTGAAACCAAATAAATCACTATCACCGTGTTATGTCTGAGGCGGAGAAATTTAGAAAGTGCCTATACTGGGCTTAGTCGGTATTGGGCCTAAGTCACAAGTCACAGGCCCAATTATGAGAAGCACCAGTCCTTAATAATCAGCAGCCCAATTACAAATGCAATTACCAGTCAGCTAATAAATAACAGAATTGGAGGGAGCAGTTACAAGTTTGATTCCGATAAATTTGTTACTTTCTCTCTCTTCCTCCCCTTTTCTCTCTCTCTCTTCGTTCATCTTCCTAACTTCTTTTTCTCTTCTATTTTCCAGGTGGATACAGGAGCTCTTTTATATTCATTGTAATTATAATCCAACTGATTGACAATTGAATAATATATCATGTTTTGCTTGATTCTCTTTCAATTTCTTCTTAATAATTCTAGTACGTTACAAATTGGTATCAGAGCTAGATCCTCACACAATGACGATTATAGAAACTTGAGCCAAAGTTACAGAGGAAAAAGTATGAAGAAATTAGAGCAACAATTACAGAATTACATGACTGAGACCAATCAAAAATTGAAAACTAATGAAACAAAAATGGATGCTCTTGGTAACAAATCAGATGTGATGATGGAGAAGTTATTCATCAATAAGGACGACCTTTTAGGGAGTGCACCAGCAGAAATTCACGAAAGAACATAAGGATTTAGTAAAGCAAGGATGAAGGATCTTCATGAATATTCTGGCGGTAGATTCCATATGAACAACAACAAGGTTGATTGTCCTTACTTCGAGGAAGGTGATCCCAGATCTTGGCTGCGAAAATGTGAGAGATATTTTTATTATAATTGCATAATAGATCCTCAACACAAATTAGAAACTGTTGTATTGCACCTAAATGGTAGAGCTGAGTCTTGGTACTTTTCATATCAATTAAGCAGGAGAGTTGTAAGATGGGCTAATTTTGTGGAGGAAATTTGTAAGAGATTTAATAATTCTGATAATAGCATCTGAATTTACTTGGGAAATTCAAAAGGATTGAGCAAATAGGGACTGTACATGAGTATCTTGAAAAGTTCGAAGACCTTAAAGCTTGGGTGTTGATCAAACACCCTACTATACCTGAAGAGTTCTTGTTAGGGTTCTTCATTGAAGGTCTTAAGGAAGAAATTAGGCACACAGTTAAAATGTTAGATCCTTATTCTTTGAGTCAAGTAGTAGAGAAGGCTAGACATCAGGAAGAACTGTTGGAGTCAATGAACAAAAAAAGGAAAATTGGGTAGTAATAGACAAGGGGTTCAGTTCAACACTAATTTTAGTGCAGGAGTGGTAAAGAACTCTGGTATGGGACAGAAGGATGGGAATCCTAACAGTTCTATATTTGGTAACAAACTGTTTGAGGCTAGAAAATCTAAAGGAGAGTATTACAAGTGTAGGGAGAGATACTTTCCATGTTATGTGTGCAAGAATAGACAAATTAATACCCTATCTGGTACTGCTAAACAGGAGGAGATGGTAGAAGGGTCCGTTTTAGAGGATATTAAGGAGTTGGAGGAGCCTTATGAATAGGAGATTGGTGAAGCCATTAGTTTAAATGCCTTATCAGGTACGGTTACATCTAACACAATCAAGCTCAAAGTAATGTATGGGAAGCAAGGGTTGATAATATTAGCTGACAGTGGGAGTACCCACAGCTTTGTGGCTAGTGACACTGCTAACAATTAGAGTGTGTGATTAGAGAAGCTGCCCGTATGAGAGCGACTGCTGCCAATGGTAGTCATCTGATGAGCTACCACTACTGCCCTTAGTTCAAATGGAAGGTTCAAGGAGTAGAATTTGATTACAAACTCAGGTTGTTGGATATTTGAGGTTGTGATATAGTACTTGGGGGAGACTGGATGAGAAAACATAATCCTTTACTATTTGACTTCATTGGGTATAGGTTGCAAGTCAGTGTCAATGGGAAAAGGGTATATTTGAAGGGATACACTGAAGAAGGGAGCCTCCAAGCTATGTCAGCTTCAGGTGTGGAACAACTACTGAAGAAATGTCAAGCATTGTGGGCACATCTATTCACTTTAACAGCCAAAGAAGAAAGAGTAATCGAAGCCATACCTAAGGAGATTAAATCAATGTTGAAAGGCTTTACAAAAGGTCTTTGCTAAGCCAAAAGCACTTCCTCCCAGAAGAAAGTAGGATCACTTTATTCCCCTCAATCCTGAAGCAGTTCCAGTCAGTATTAAACCTTGCATGTACAACTATTTCCAAAAAAATAAAATAGAGAAACAAGTGAATGAAATGCTCTCTAGTGGTACTATACAGCCTAGCCATTCTCCTTTCTCTTCCCCAGTTCTTTTAGTTAAAAAGAAAGATGGAAGTTGGAGATTTTATATTGATTATAGGGAGTTAAACAAAATGACTATTAAGGATAAGTTTCCTATTCCTTTGGTAGATAACTTAATGGATGACTTACATGGCTCCTACATTTACTCAAAAATTGACCTAAGGGTTGGTTGTCATCACATAAGGATAGGAGAAACTGATATCTATAAGACTGCTTTTAGAACTCATTCAGGACATTATGAATGAGTTCAAAGTCACGCCCTTTGGCTTGACTAATGCACCTGCCACCTTTCAAAGTCTTATGAATCACATTTTTAAACCATTTTTGAGGAAATTTATGTTGGTATTTTTTGATGATATCCTAGTTTACAGCTCTTCAGTAGAAGTACATTCATTACATCTTAGAAAAGTGATGGAGGTACTATGCAAGGAGCAACTATATGCCAAATTGTCCATGTGTTCATTTGGACAAGATAATGTTGAGTACCTGGGTCACATTATTTCAGGAAAAGGAGTTTTCACTAACCCTTCAAATATTGAAGCAATGATCAATTGTCCTATTCCTAAGTCTGTAAAAGCCTTAAGGGAATTTCTGGGTTAACTCGCTATTATAGGAGATTTGTTAAGTCCTATAGGGTTATCACTAAACCCCTGACAACTCTTCTCAAGAATAATTCCTTTCAGTGGAGTACAGAAGTAGAAGAGGCTTTGTAACAACTGAAATAAGCCATGTCAACTGTATTAGTATTGGCTCTTGCTGATTTTAGAAAACCTTTCATTATTGAAACTGATGCATGTGCAACAGGTATGGGAGTTGTACTCATGCAAGGGGACAGACCTATAGCCTATTTTAGTAAGGCATTAGCCTTGAAACACAAGGGACTTTCTACTTATGAAAAGGAGTACCTAGCTATACTTTTAGCCATAGACAAATTGAGGCATTACTTACAAGGGGGACACTTCATTGTCATGATAGATCATCAAAGTCTTAAGTATTTGTTAGAGAAAAAAGTGACCATAGCCTTGCAGCAAAAAGGACTAACTAAACTACTAGGGTTGGATTATAAGGTTCAATACAAGAAGGGTGTGGAGAACAAGGTTGCAGACGCTCTTTCAAGAAGACTTTACTCTACTAGCTATATCTACACGAGGCCACTTGGTTACAGGAGGTTTCTCAGAGTTATGAGAATGATCCAATAGCTCTACAAATTTTAAGTGAGTTAGTGATCAGTCCTAACAACAAAGCTGATTACTCAATACACAGAGGAATCATCAAATTCAAGCAAAAGATCTATATTGGGCAGAATAAAGAGTTGAAGCAATAGATATTGGCAGCCTTGCATCAATCATCCTTAGGAGGACACTCAGGTCAGCAAGGAACTTACATAAGGGTGCAATCAATGTTCTATTGTCCAAACATGATATCAGAAATCTTTAAGTAGGTTAGTGAGTGTGATATCTGCCAAAGGACTAAGACTGGGCACAACCATTATCCAGAGTTACCCCAACCCTTACCCATTCCTGAACAGGCTTGACAGGATATATCTCTTGACTTTATCGAATGTTTACCTAATTCCGGGCAGAAAAATATTGTGTTGATGGTCATAGATAGGCTAACAAAGTATGGGCATTTCCTAGCTATTAAACACCCATATTCAGCACAAGATGTAGCAGAGTTATTTATAAGAGGGATAGACATATTACATGGGCTATCCAAGACTATTGTCTCTAATAGAGATGCCATTTTTACTAGCCATTTTTGGCAGCACCTCTTCAAGGCTTTAGGCACTAAACTCAACATGAGTTCTACCTATCACCCACAGTCCGATGGCCAGACTGAGCGACTCAACAGGTGCTTAGAGACTTGTTTGTGAGCTATGGTATTTGGAAATCCTAAGCAGTGGGCTAAATGGTTTCATCTTGTAGAGTGGTAGTACAATACTAACTACCACACTTCTATCAAGACAACACCATTTGAGGCGCTATATGGATACCCTCCGACTCAATTACCATTGGGGTCACTGCCTCATAGTGGTCACAACTCAACAGGAGTCACCTTAACACAGAGGCAACACATGCTACAAACTCTTAAAGATAACCTCACTCAAGCTCAGTCTAGAATGGAATTTTATGCAGACAAACTAAGGTTAGAAAGAACTTTGGCAGTAGGAGATCTAGTATACCTTAAGCTTCAACCTTACAGACAATCTTCAATCGATGTTCGTAAAAATGTGAAGTTAAGTGCTCACTATTATGGTCCCTGCAAGATTCTACAGAAGATTGTTACAGTGGCTTACCGGCATGAACTTCCAAGTGGATCTCAGCTTCATCCCGTCTTCCACGTGTCTCAATTGAAGAAGCGGATCGGTCCAGTAGTGACATCTTAACTACAGCCTCCCACTTGTGATGATGAAGGTCGAGTCTTGATCCAACTAATTGCCATTTTGGAGAGAAGAATGGTCAAGGTCGATAATGGGGTTCAAGTGAAGGTGTTGATTCAATGGGCTAACCTAGGCAGAGAAGAAGCATCATGGGAAGATTGGGGCTACATCAAGCACCGATTTCCAGATTTTATGGAACAACAGAGACCTTAAGGACAAGGTCTATCTTGAAGGGGTGGAGAATGTTATGTCTGAGGTGGGGAAAATTTAGAAAGTGTAGAAATGAATTAGGGAAAGAGATAATGTATTGAATATTAAATATATATATTTAAGTTATATTTTCTTAGCGATGAAGCTAGAAATTCACACAAGAGGGACCCCATTTTTTCAAAAAATTTCGGATTTAACTTGTGAGCTAAGATAACTTGGGGTGTTTTTCAATTCTCTTATATAAAAAACTCGGGTTGAACTTATGAGCTAAGAAATTAAAATTTGTGAGCTCTTAGAGTTCATTAATTTCTTAGCTCACAATTTCAATCCGAGTTTTTCATATAAGAGGATTGAAAAACACCCCAAGTTATCTTAGCTCACAATTTTAATCCAAAATAGTCAAATTGGGGTATTTTTCAATCCTCTTATATAATTTTCTAGATCCGTCGCTGATGATAGGCTATAATTACATATTTTAGTTGCTTATTACACTCTGATTTACTGTACTTTAATTGAGTTTGAGCTTTAATCGCTAGTGTTTTGCGCTAATGGTGTGCTTTATACCTTGTAGGAGTGATTCCGAGCTATGTAGATGTTATGGAATGAATTCAAGTGATTTAGAGTTTTGAAGTCTGAGTAAAAGCTCAAGGAATTAAGTCAGGATCGTGTTTGGGGGTCAATAGAGGTTAGTTAGACAGAACGAAGAATTGAATAGGTATATTGTGCACTGTCTAGTAAAATGAATATAACATTTTGCTCAGAACTCCATTTGGGCTCCACAATATATGGTTGGAAAGATAACTCAAAAAGCTACAACGTTTTTATTTTACATTATTCCAAATTTCAAATAAAACAGGGTAAAACGTGCACGTCAATAGCATGCCCGCGCTCAGGCTGCACTCGTCAGCCAGAATACTGGGCAATATGCGCGGCCATTAGCTTTCCTTTTACACATTAGAGAAGGTATAATTGTTTGAGCCAAACCATACTTGGTATATATACATGGAAAAATGATATTTTGAGGAAGTTGGACAGATGTGAGACACAGATTCGACCTAAGGAGGCAGAGACACAATAGGAGTAAGGTGGGGAATTCTTCTACGAGTTTTTCCTTCCTCTTCCTATTTTTTATTGTTGGTTATGACTTTTAGTATTGTAGGTTTGCATACTATTATGAATAGCTAATTTTTTATCTAGAGTTTTGATAGAACCTTTGTAAGATAAATTCTTGTTATGTTTTTATATAATTGAGCCATAGCTTTACTCTATTTGTTCAACTACGTTTATATTGTGGTTGGTTGAAGATCTCTCAATTGACTTTGCTTATTTAGTGTGTATAACTCGGGAGAGAGTGCATATTTAGGTAGCTGTTGAACAACATCACTCCCGACGTATGTGAGGAATCAATAACCAAGGATTTAAAGGTGGGATTAGGGATAGCGAAACCTTGGGTGCGATCTAAGTGAGCTGTAATTAAAGCCAGCTAGTGTAACTCGGGAGAGTATGTCTAGTAAATTATCGTAATTACTCGGGAGAGAATTACGACATGCAAAGTGCTCATGATCGGTAGAAAATACTTAGGCGAAATTATAGAAGACATAGCGGGAAAGATTCCGATAATTGGGAAAATCATAACTCTGGACCTGCTTAATCTTTTCTCCAACCCATAATATCTTTAGTTGTTAATCTACTAATTTAATTATATAGTTAATTAGATATAAGAGTAATAATATTTATAACTTAGGAATTGTTCGAACTTGTCTTCTTAGCAAGATTGAACAACTATAGCAAAGCCTTAGTTCTCTGTGGGATTCGACTCCAGACTTGTAAACCAGATTATATTTGCAACAACCGCTTAGTCCTTTTATAAGGCATAGTTGGGCGTGATCAAATTTTGACGCCATTGCCGGGGAACTAACGGTGTACTTGTAGGTGTACATATTACTAGGTTTCAAGTTTGAACTTTTTTTTTAGTATTTGATTTTTTTTATTGTAGTTTTATTTGTTTATTTGAGAAACATGGCATCATGGAATTATGAGAATTTTAATGTTGTGAATTATACTTTTAATCCTCCTTATGCATATTGGGAAGGAAACCACCCAGGGCAAAATTATCAAAATATTCCTGAGAGTGAGTTTATTAAACTAACTCAATCTTATGTGTGGAATGTAGGTGATATGTGTGGTGGTCAAGATGGTCACTTTCACGGTTGTGCTTATATTTCTTACCTTCCCCCAATCCCTTACTTTGATGGTTCTTCTTTTTCTGATGAAGTTAATAGGAACAAAGAACCCAGGGAAGTTGACCTAAAGAAGATCGAAGATATGTTAAAGTGCATTTTGGAAAAATAGAGTAAATTACAACTGCAGATAGAAAGGCAGGAGGAAACTAATCACAACCTGAAAGTTCATGTGAGTCAACTGGTTGAAGTTTTTAATGCTCAACAAGCCAATATTGTTAATAGTATCCAAGAAGAGCGTGAATTAGATGCAAAAATTGATGAGCTAGAGGAGGAGGCTAGAGTAGAACACTAACAATCAATCGCACTAGATTTTGAGGATGTCGATGTTGTAGAAGAGATACTAGAGTCAACCAAGGATATTGAGGATGCATATTTAGTTGACTCTATTATCATTAGTGTTGAGAATGTAGACAATCCCAATGTTCATGTAGTTGAGCGCATTGGTCCTCACTCCAAGTATTTTTCCACATCGTGTTTAGATGATGATATGGAAATAGAGTCGTCCGAGCCATTTGAGGAGTCAAGGAATGAGGAAAAAAGTGCTTACATTCTGGAATTCTTCTTGCCAGAAAGTCGGGATTACATACCTCATCTAAAGGCCAAGAAGTGCAGAATACTATATTATTTTATTGGGCCAGTCAGATTCGTTCCACCACCCCAGGAGCATGATCATAGAGCGGAATCAAAACTTGAGGTCCGGTTCATAAGTTCAAAGTGGAGGCAGAAAGTGATTCACGTCGTGCCGCGACGTTAAATCAAGCGCTTATTGGGAGGCAACCCAACTTTATTACTTTCATTTATTTATTTTTTATTTTTTATTGTATTATTTTTGTAATGTCAATTTTTTATTTTCTAGGAGCATGGAAAGCAACGGTATTGGAAGGATGCAACGGCAAACCAAATGGTTGGAACTAAGTGTGAGGTACCCGCACGAAGGACCAAGCTTATGAGAAGTCTGAGCACCCCATGAGCTGCTAGTGCTTTGGCCTTTGACCTACCAGGGAGTTTCTTTTACCCTTTTATTAGTATGGTGTGCATTGGGGACAATGCACAATTTTAAGTGTGGGGTGAGGAGATTATCTGGGTGACTTTCTATGCTATTTTAGTTGTGTTAGTTTAATTGAATAATTTTTTTATTTTTTTAGAAAAACAAAAAATAAAAAGGATTGGACTTTTCCCGACGATGGATCTATTAGACAATTTTCTTGAGGGATTTAAGTCTAAAGAAAAAAAAAATTTCTTTTGTTAGGTAATGTAACAATTACCCCTTGATTTTTCTTTAAACCACGGTTCTTTTCCAATGGTTTTATTTGAACCGGGTGCAGTTATTTTTTTTTTTTGGAGTAGGATCCATTGTGTTGTGCTTTAGATTGAAGCAATATCTCTTGACTTAGTTATACCTTGAGAATAGTGAGTACTTTGGTTGTGACGTGTAGGCTCGGTTTTTGACTCTTGTAGAAGTACCTTAAATTGTATGATTTTAACTTTGCTTAACTGCTTTGACTACAGTGCCTTGATGAATCCAATCCTGAGTGTGTTAAGTGCCATGTGTGTGTGAGCTTTAGGTGTTATTCTGTGCATTGCATTTGATGCCTAGAACTTGCCTCGTATGTTTGCAAAGCGAAATAGTAGTTTTGTTCAGTCTTAGAAGTGATATAGGCATTTCTTTGTTGAGCCATATATATATATATATATATATATATATATATATATATATATATATATATTTTACCCACCTAATTGTTATGTATTGTAGTTAACCCATTTGAGTTTGTAATCATGTTTCTTTGGCAACCACATTACAAGCCTTACCCATTTGTTTGAATTAACCATCTATTTGAACCTTCTAATCTCTCATGAGCACTTGAATTGTGATGATTTATGTAAAAGTTAAAGTGCAGGGTAGTTGGTTTGGATTTTGAGTTGAACTAATGAAATAAGGAGAAAGGTGCACTGTTTTTAAAAAGTAAGAGCCACTTGAATTGAAAAAGAAAAAAAAATAGTTGGATTGTTGTGCAAAAAAATTCCTTGATAAGTGGTGGCTCTTGATGTAAGTGTGCTTAAAGAAGAATGGGGTAATATACATTGATGTGAAGGTGGAGTTTTGGTTTAACATAAGTATGGGGTTTGAATGTTAAATTATATGTATTAAAGTGCTTAGGAATGTGTAGTCATTGTTATATCTAAATGTATCTTACTCATCCCTTAACCTACATTACAACCAAATAAAGTCCTAATTGATCCTAGATTGAATGAGCTCCATTAGTGGAGTAGTACACTACGGGCAAGCTTATGGTGCATCTTTTGTGGCATATGAATGTTATTTCTGAGAGTGAGTGAATTCTTTCTATCTTGAGTTCCTAAGTGTTCTTAAATTTTATTGTGTGGAACTACTCTCTTTAGTTGTGTGAGGGCAGTTGATTCATGAAGGAAAGGTAATGTTAGTGACCTCTATGTTAGAGTAAGTGGGTGAGTTGTGAATAATTTGTGGTACTTGTGAGTCTGTCACGACCCGAATTTTCCACCATCGGGATCGTGATGGCGCCTACTCGTGGTAGCTAGGCAAGCCAACTTATTTACCCTTTCATTACTAGACAATTACTTTAACATTTTACAGCATCAATATAGAACATGAAATTTAATAAGAACAATAGCGGAAGTCTGATTTATAAATATGAATCAAAACGCGAAATAGTCATTAATAGCCTCTATCCAAGATTTGGTGTCACTGTACTCACTAACTACTAAGAATATACTAAATACAATGGTCTGAAAGAAATATATAAGTTGTCCGTCTCAAAAACAATGAGGCAACAGTCTAAAAGAGAACATAAAGAAGAGACTCCAGGCTTGCGGACGCCTGCAAGGCTACCTCGGTCTCGTGAAAATGAAAGCCTGCTCCCGCACTAATGTTGATGCTACTCCTCAAAACCTGGACCTGTCAAAAAAATGCACAGAAGTGTAGCATCAGCACAACCGACCCCATGTGCTTGTAAGTGTCTAGCTAACCCCAGCGAAGTAGTGACGAGGCTAGACTGGACATCACATAAACCTGTGCAGCTATAAATATACAGTAGAAATTGAATACAAGGCAATTAACAACATGGGAGGGGAAAACATGCTATGGGGAGATACAGTATTAACAGTAATCCCGAGTAACAAATTAAAGCAGCTTAGATTCACAATGAACAAGGAATCAATACTCAATACAAACACATGGTATCAATAACTGTTGCGGCGTGCAACCCGCTTCACAAATACCACTGTTGCGGCGTGCAACCCGCTCCACAAATACCACTGTTGCGGCGTGCAACCCGACCCATGTCATTGTTGCGGCGCGCAACCCGACCCTCATATATCATTATTGCAGCGTACAACCCGATCCTCAATATCATTGTTGTGGCGCGCAACCCGATCCTCAATGTCATTTAACAGTCTGACTTCCCAAACAACAGTCACAATTAAGAGGCATAAAAATAAGCAAATATTTGACAAAACCCCGGCAAGGGAAAGAATCCAACAAGTTCAACCAAACGTCCCGGCAAGGGAATAATCAACAATGCTTTCTCTTCCTTACTTTTCTTATCTTATAACCCACTCAACGATCTTGAGCCAACGCTCCCAAGAATCAAGTAATCATATCACCGTTCACATGTTATTCACAACATATAGGAATCCTCCAATAATCACGGAGTTTACAACCAAGTCATGATAATCACATTATAAGGACTCACAGTCATGCTAAACACTGATGTATAGATACTCGTCACCATGCTTATACATTGTACTCGATCACATAGCAATTAGCAACAAGACTCAACTCCTATTCCCTCAAGTTAGGGTTAAACCAAACACTTACCTCAAAGCCTTGAAATTCACTTAATCCTCAACTATCGCTTTACCTCGCGGTTTCACCTCCAATTCACTCAAATCTAATCACATATTGTTTAATTACTTTAATAAATACTATATGAATCAATTTGAATGCATAAAAATGATTTTCCCAAGTTTTTCCCAAAAATTCAAAAAATGACCCCCGCCCACGTGGTCAAAACACGAGGTTCGGACAAAAATCCGGTTACCCATTCTCCCACGAATTCAAATATGTAATTTGTTTTGAAATCGGACCTCAAATCGAGGTCCAACTCCCCAATTTATGGAAAACCTAGGTTCTACCCAAAAATCCCAATTTCACCCATGAAAATCAAGATTGAAAGAATCGAGTAAAAATCAACTTACAAGGGATTTGAAAGGAAGTTTGCTCCTGAAGAATCGCCTATCGTGTTTGGGTTTTGAAAGAATGGTGAAAAGTGATGAAAATTTGACTAAGTATAACATTTGCAGGGCTGCGAATATGGGAAATGCGAACCTAGGTTCGCATTTGCGAACTAAACATGCTTGGGATTTGCGAGATTTTGGTTTGCATTTGCGAAATCAGGTCTGGAGGGCAGGTTTCGCATTTGCGAAAGAGGCATCGCATTTGCGATGGCCTTCAGTCACATTTGCGATCACTGGCTTCACATTTGCGAAGCTTGGCCTACCTAGTCTGGTTTTGCATTTGCGATCCAGCCTTCGCATTTGCGATAGCTGGGCATTCGCAAATGCGAACCCTGGCTTCGCATTTGCGAAAATTGCAGAAGCCAAAATACCAGATTTTTAAAAAGGAGAAAATGCGATCCGATGCCTATCCAAAACTCACCCGAGCCCTCGGGGCTCCAAACCAAACATGCACACAACCTCAAAAACATCCTACGGACTTATTCGTGCGATCAAATCACCAAAATAACATCAACATCAATGAATCAAGCCTCAAAATTATCATTTTCATTTCAAACTTCATAAACTTCCAACTTTAGATATCTAGGTCTGAAACACGTCAAATGACGTCCGATTTCGACCAAACTTTAAAAGAAAGCGCTTAACACATATTTAAGACTTGTACCAGGCGTCGGAACCAAAAAACGAGCCCGATACCATAGTCTTTTATTCAATTTCCATTTCCATTTTCCTTAATAATTTTAGAAAAATAATTTAACAGTAAAATTCTTTCCTCGGGCTCTAGACCTCGGAATTCGACTCCAGACACATGCCCGAGTCCCATATTTTTCTACGGACCTTCCAAGACCGTCCAATCTCGGGTCCGGGTCCATTTACCAAAAATGTTGACCAAAGTCAACTTTAATCATATTAATATCAAAATTCTTCAAATTTTTCATAGAATTCACATATTTCAACATAAAAGTTTTCCGGCTACGTGCCTGGATAATGCACGCAAACCAAGGCAGGTAAAAATGAGGTTTTCAAGGCCTCAAAAGCACGAAACGAATGAGGAAACTGGTGATGACCCTTTGGGTCGTCACATCCTCCACCTCTAAAACAAACGTTCAGCCTCGAACGGACAAAAGAAAGAAGTACCTGAGTTGGGGAACAGATGTGGATAATGGCTCCGCATATCAGACTCGGACTCCCAGGTCGAGGCCTCAGTGGGATGACCTCTCCACTGAACACGAACAGAGGGAAAACTCCTAGATCTCAACTGAGGAACCTGCCGGTCTAGAATAGCTACCGGCTCCTCCTCATAAGATAAATACTTGTCCAACTGGACAGTGCTGAAGTCTAACACATGGGTAGGATCGACATGATACCTCCGAAGCATAGACACATGAAAAACTGGATGCATGACTGATAAGCTAGGTGCCAATTCAAGCCTATAAGCCACCTCTTTTACTCGATTAAGAATCTCATATGGACCAATGTACCTAGAGCTAAGCTTGCCCCTCTTTCCGAACCTCATCACGCCCTTTTTAGGCGACACCCGAAGCAATACCTGCTCGCCAACCATGAAAGCTACGTCTCAGACCTTACGGTCTGCATAACTTTTCTGCCTAGACTGAGCTGAACGAAGCCTCTCCTGAACGATCTTGACTTTATCTAAGGCCTCCTGAACTAAGTCTGTACCCAATAACGGAGCCTCTCCCGGCTCAAACCATCCGATTGGAGACCGACATCGCCTACCATACAACGCCTCATATGGAGACCTCTGAATGCTGGACTGGTAGCTGTTTTTGTAGGCGAACTCTGCTAAAGGCAAAAACTGGTCCCACGAGCCTCCAAAATCAATGACACAGGCTTGGAGCATATCCTCCAAAACCTGTATAGTTCGCTCGGACTGACCGTCCGTCTGATGATGGAATGTTGTGCCCAACTCTTGCTGAACCGCTCTCCAGAAGCGTGAGGTAAACTGCATACACCGGTCCAAAATGATGGATACCGACACACCATGAAGGCAGACAATCTCCATGATATAAATCTCAGCTAACCTCTCAGATGAATAGGAGACTGCCACTGGAATAAAATGCGCTGACTTGGTCAGCCTATCAACAATGACCCAAATGGCATCAAACTTCTTTCGAGTCAACGGAAGTCCAGTAATGAAATCCATGGTAATCCTCTCCCACTTCCACTCGGGAAGCTCAATCCTCTGAAACAAACCATTGGGCCTCTGATGCTCATACTTGACCTGCTGACAGTTCAAACACCGAGCCACATACTTAATAATATCCTTCTTCATCCTATGCCACCAATAATGCTGCCGCAAGTCCTTATACATCTTCGCGGCGTTCGGGTGAATAAAATATCGAGAACTATGGACCTCTGCTAAGATCAACTCTCGAATCCCATCAACATTGGGCACACAAACTCGCCCCTGCAATCTCAAAACACCATCATCATCTAAGGTCACCTTTGTGGCACCTCCACGCTGCACCGTGTCTCTCAGGACACACAAATGGGGATCATCAAACTGCCGATCACGGATACGCTCCAATAGAGAAGAACGGGCGACCGTGCAAGCTAACACTCTGCTCGTCTCAGAAATATCTAATCTCACCAATCAATTGGCCAAAGACTAAACATCTAAAGCAAGCGGTCTCTGGCTGGCCGGAATATAAGTAAGACTACCCATGCAGGCAAACTTCCTACTCAATGCATCGGCCACCACATTGGCCTTACCCGGTGGTATAAGATAGTAACATCATAATCTTTCAATAACTCTAACCACCTTCGCTGCCTCACATTCAACTCCTTCTGCTTGAATAGGTACTGAAGGCTCTTTTGATATTTGTACACCTCACACGTCACTCCATATAGATAATGCCTCCAAATCTTCAAAGCATGAACAATAGCTGCCAACTCTAGATCATGAACCGGATAATTCTTCTCGTGGACCTTCAACTGTCTCGAAGCATAGGCAATGACTTTGCTATCCTGCATCAATACTGCTCCAAGCCCAATACGGGACGCATCGCGATAGACTGTGTAAGGCCCTGAACCCGTGGGCAAAACCAATACCGGTGTCATAGTCAGAGCTGTCTTAAGCTTCTGAAAGCTCGTCTCACACTCATCTGACCATCTGAACTGGGCACCCTTCTGGGTCAATCTGGTCATCAGGGTTGCAATAGAAGAAAATCCCTCTACGAACCGACGGTAATAACCTGCTAACCCCAAGAAACTCCGAGTCTCAGTCACTGAAGCTGGTCGTGAACAATTTTTGACTGCCTCAATCTTCTTTGGGTCCACCTGAATACCTTCTGCTGATACAATATGACCCAGAAATGCAACCGAACTCAACCAGAACTCGCACTTCGAAAACTTAGCATATAACTGACTATCCTTCAGAGTCTGAAGAACCACTCTGAGGTGCTGCTTGTGCTTTTCCTGGCTGCGGGATTACACCAGAATATCATCAATAATGACTATCATGAATAAGCCTAGATATAGCCTGAACACTCGGTTCATCAACTCCATAAATGTTGCTGGGGCATTAGTCAACCCAAATTACATGACTAAAAACTCATAGTGCCCATACCGAGTGTGGAATGCTCTCTTAGGGACATCAGAAGCCCTAATCTTCAGCTAATGGTAGCCATACCTCAAGTCTATCTTTGAAAACACCTTTCCTCCCTGAAGCTGGTCAAACAAATCATCAATCCTCGGAAGTGGGTACTTGTTCTTTATCGTCACTTTGTTCAACTGTCGGTAATCAATACACATCTGCATCGAACCATCTTTCTTCTTTACGAATAACACCGGTGCACCCCAAGGAGAAACACTAGGCCTGATAAAATCCTTCTCTAGTAAATCCTGCAACTGGTCCTTTAACTCCTTCAACTCTGGCAAGGCCATGCGATATAGTGGGATAGAAATGGGTTGCGTGCCTGGAGCCAGATCAATGCAGAAATCAATATCCCTGTTGGGCGGCATACCGGGTAGGTCTGAAGGGAAAACCTTGGGGACTCTCGAACGATAAGAATAGAGTCAATAGAAGGAACCTCTGCGCTTGAGTCGCGAACATACGCCAGATAAGCTAAACACCCCTTCTCGACCATGCATCGAGCCTTAACATATGAAATAACACTGCGGATGGCATGATCTGGGGTCCCTCTCCACTCTAGTCGGGGCAATTCTGGCAAAGCCAAGGTCACGGTCTTGGCGTGACAGTCTAAGATAGAATGATATAGGGACAACCAATCCATCCCTAATATAACGTCAAAATCCACCATGTCTAAAAGCAATAAATCAACACGGGTCTCAAGACCCTCAACCACAACCACACAGGAACGGTGCACGCGGTCGACTACTATGGAGTCACCCACTGGTGTAGATACATAAATAGGAATGTCCAAAGCATAACTAGACATAGCCAGGCAGGGTGCAAAATAAGACGACACGTATGAACATGTAGACCTAGGGTCAAATAGAATTGACGCATCTCTATCACAAACCAAAATAGTACCTGTAATAACAGCATCTGACGACTTGGCCTCTGGTCTGGCTGGCAAAGTATAAAACTGAGGCTCAGCCCTACCTCCCTAAACCATGTCTCGGGGGTGATCGGCTACCTGATGACCCCTACCTCTGGCGGTCCGGCCTCCACCTCTACGGTCTCGACCTCCACCTCTATGATCCCTACCCCTGCCCCTGGCTGGCTGGGCAGGCTGTGGGTCACCTGGTGCCTGAATCATGGGGTGAGGACCCTGCTGCTGCGACTGTGTACCCCTCAATCTCGGGCAAGCTCTCCTGATGTAACCATACTCACCACACTCATAACATCCCTCCGTACGATGAGACTGGCCCTGACGACCTGAATAACCTCCACGAAAACTCTAAAGAGGCTGTGTATTGATGGGAGCTAGCGGTGCACTGAGTGACTGCTGATCAGAATACTGCCCACAAAAGCCACGATCACCTAGAACACCCTGCGAAACCTGGAGGGCTGACTAAAAGGGCCTGGAAGGCTGACCCCTATCATAAGAATCCCTGCTTCCAGATGAGGCGCCACTGAATCGACCTGAGTAACGTGGTCTCTTGTCTGACCTAAGACCACTCCCCTGTGGCAGAACCATCTCGATCATCCGAGCCACATTGACCGCCTCCTGAAAGGTAATGTCACTACCCGCCTCTCTGTCCATCTGAAGACGAATAGGCTGAATCAAACCATCAATGAATCTCCTCACCCTCTCCCTCTCAGTGGGGAGTATGACGAGGGCATGGAGAGCTAGATCGATAAATCGGGTCTCATACTGGGTGACCGTCATAGACCCCTGTTGGAGGCGCTCAAAGTGCCTCCGATAAGCATCCCTCTGAGTAACGGGAGGAAACTTCTCTAGAAACAACTCCTAAAACTGATCCCAATTCAAAGGCTTCGTCCTTGCTGGTCTAGCTAAACAGTAATCCCTCCACCAAGTCTTGGCGGATCCAGATAGACGAAAAATCACAAAATCAACTCCATTGGACTCCACAATTCCCATGTTCTGAAGAACCTCGTGGGAGCAATATAAGAAATCATGGGGGTCCTCAGAAGAAGCTCCGCTGAATGTAGCAGTGAAGAGCTTGGTGAACCTGTCCAGCCTCCACAAAGCATCTGCGAACATAGCCGCTCCATCTCCGGCCTGTGCAACTACCCCCGACTGAACTGCCATAGCTGTCTGAACCGGTAGAATATGAGTCTGAGGAGCTGCCTACTCCGGAGTACGTGCAGCAGGAGTCTGGGCCCCTCCTCCAACCTGAGAAGTGGTTGGTGCTACAGGAAGCAATCCTGCTCAAGTGAAACTCTCAATGAGGCCAACCAACCGGACCAAGGCGTTCTGAAGAACTAGGGTAGCAATAAACCCCTCTGGGACCTGAGCTAGGCCCACCGGAACTGTCTGGGCTGGGGCCGGAACCTCCTCGTCAAGGCCAACCTAAGGGTTCGCCACTGGTGTTGCTGCTGGTGGCTGGGCTCTGCCCCTACCTTGGCCCCTAGCATGGCCACGTCCTCTACCCCTAACGGGAGCTGCCTGGGGCTCGAACTACTGATCGGTGGATGAGGAAGCGCGTGTTCTCGCCATCTGCGAAAGAACAGAGTAGAAATTCAATCAGCATTGAGAAACCAAATCGCACGACAAGAAAGAACAAATGAGAGATTTTTTTCCTAACTCAATAGACTCTGGGGGACAAGTACAGACGTCTCCGTACCTACCCCTCATACTCTACTAAGTTTGTCTGTGAGTTGTGAGGCCTATGTAACATAGTGTTATGATACCAACTTGTCACGACCCGATTTTCCCACCATCGGGATCGTGATGGCGCATACACGTGGTAGCTAGGCAAGCCAACTTATTTACCCTTTCATTACTAGACAGTTACTTTAACAGTTTACAGCATCAATATAGAACATGAAATTTAATAAGAACAATAGCGGAAGTCTGATTTATAAATACGAATCAAAATGCGGAACAGTCATTAATAGCCTCTACCCAAGATTTGGTGTCACAATACTCACGAACTACTAAGAATATACTAAATACAATGGTCTGAAAGAAATATATAAGTTGTCCATCTCGAAAACAATAAGGCAATAGTCTAAAAGAGAACATAAAGAAGAGACGCCAGGCCTGCGGATGCCTGCAAGGCTACCTCGGTCTCGTGAAAATGAAAGCCTGCTCCCACAGTAATGTTGCTGCTGCTCCTCAAAACCTGGACTTGTGCAAAAATGCACAGAAGTGTAGCATCAGCACAACCGACCCCATGTGCCGGTAAGTGTCTAGCCTAACCCCAGCAAAGTAGTGACGAGGCTAGACTGGACACCACAAAAATCTGTGCAGTTATAAATATACAACAGAAATCGAATACAAGGCAATTAACATCATGATATGGGGAAATATGCTATGGGGAGATACAGTATTAACAGTAATCCCGAATAACGAACTAAAGCATCTTAGATTTACAATGAACAAGGAATCAATACTCAATACAAACACATGGTATCAATAATTGTTGCGGCGTGCAACCCGCTCCACAAATACCACTGTTGCGGCATGCAACCGACCCATATCATTATTGCGGCACGCAAGACCCTCATATATCATTGTTGCGTCGCGCAACCCGATCCTCAATATCATTGTTATGGCGCGCAACCCGATCCTCAATGTCATTTAACAGTCTGACTTCCCAAACAACAGACACAATTAAGGGGCATAAAAATAAGCAAATGTTTGACAAAATCCTGGCAAGGGAAAGAATCCAACAAGTTCAACCAAACGTCCCGGCAAGGGAATAATCAACAACGCTTTCTCTTTCTTACTTTTCTAATCTTATAACCCACTCTACTATTTTGAGCCAACGCTCCCAAGAATCAAGTAATCATATCACTGTTCACATGTTTTTCACAACATATAGGAATCCTCCAATAATCACGGAGTTCACAACCAAGTCATGATAATCACATTATAAGGACTCACGGTCATGCTAGACACCGATGTATAGATACTCGTCACCATGCCTATACATCGTACTCGATCACATAGCAATTAGCAACAAGACTCAACTCCTATTCCCTCAAGCTAGGGTTAAACCAAACACTTTCCTCAAAGCCTTGAAATTCACTAAATCCTCAACTATAACTTTACCTCGCAGTTCCACCTCCAATTCGCTCGAATCTAATCACAAATTGTTCAATTACTTTAATAAACACTATATGAATCAATTTGAATGTATAAAAATGATTTTCCCAAGTTTTTCCCAAAAATTCCAAAAACTTCCCCGGGCCCACATGGTCAAAACCCGAGGTTCAGACCAAAATCCGGTTACCTATTCCCCCACGAATTCAGATATGTAATTTATTTTGAAATCGGACCTCAAATCGAGGTCCTACTCCCCAATCTATGGAAAAACTAGGTTCTACCCAAAAACCCCAATTTCACCCATGAAAATCCTTGATTTCAAGTGAAAAACATGTTTAATGATGTTAAAGATTGAAAGAATCGATTAAAAATCAACTTACAAGTGATTTGGAAGGAAGTTTGCTCTTGAAAAATCGTCTATGGTGTTTGGGTTTTGAAAGAATGGTGAAAAGTGATGAAAATTCGACTAAGTATAAAATTTGGTGGGCTGCGGGCATGAGAAATGCGAACCTAGGTTCGCATTTGCGAACAAAACAGGCATGGGATTTGCGAGTTTTGGTTCGCATTTGCGAAATCAGGTCTGGAGGGCAGGTTTCGCATTTGCGAAAGAGGCATCGCATTTGCGATGGCCTTCAGTCGCATTTGCGATCATTGGCTTCGCATTTGCAAAGCTTGGCCTACGTGGGCTGGTTTCGCATTTGCGATCCAGCCTTCGCATTTGTGATATCTGGGCATTCGCAAATGCGAACCCTGGCTTCGCATTTGCGAAAATTGCAGAAGCCAAAATACCAGATTTTTAAAAAGGAGAAAATGCGATCCGGTGCCTATCCAAAACTCACCCGAACCCTCGGGGCTCCAAACCAAACATGCACACAACCTCAAAAACATCCTACGGACTTACTCGTGCGATCAAATCGCCAAAATAACATCAACATCAATGAATCAAGCCTCAAAATTATCATTTTCATTTCAAACTTCATAAACTTCCAACTTTAGATATCTAGGTCCGAAACACATCAAATGATGTCCGATTTCGACCAAACTTTACAGAAAGCGCTTAACACATATTTAAGACTTGTACCGTGCGTCGGAACCAAAATACGAGCCTGATACCATAGTCTTTTATTCAATTTCCATTTATATTTTTCTTAATAAATTCAGAAAAACAATTTAACAGAAAAATTCTTTCCTCGGAATTCGACTCCGAGCACATGCCTGAGTCCCATATTTTTCGACGGACCTTCCGGGACCGTCCAATCTCGGGTCCGGGTCCGTTTACCAAAAATGTTGACCAAAGTCAATTTTAATCACATTAATATCAAAATTCTTTAAATTTTTCATAGAATTCACGTATTTCAACATAAAAGTTTTCCGGCTACACGCCCGGACTGCGCACGCAAATCGAGAAAGGTAAAAATATGATTTTCAAGGCCTCTGAATCACGGGACAAATGAGGAAACAGGTGATGATCCTTTGGGTCGTCATAGAGTCAAATCTTGAGGTGAAGATGTTACGCTTTTGTGCTTAGTCTATTTTAAATACTCTTGGTGTGATGAGTTAGGAGAATTGTTTAAAAATGCCGTGTCTATGAAAAAGTGTAGCTTGATTGCTCGAGGACGAGCAATCGTTTAAGTGTGGAGTGTAAGAAAATATGACTTAAATATATATTTAATGTGCATTACATTAAAATAACAATCATAAAGATAAGATAATTTTAATTGACTTTGATTGCTTATTCTAATTTATAATTTTAATGAACTCTAATTATAATTTATACTAGATATTACATAATTTAAGTTATAGCTAAAATCATAAAAAATATCATATAATAAAAAAATATTGAATTGAGGAAGAAATTAAAAATTTAAAGGGCAAAAAAGGTATTGTACAGGATAAAGGGGGGAGAATGATTATTGTTCGAAGTTGAGGGGGGAGTTTGATTTTTAACACAAAGTTGGAGTAAACTATTTTTAGCACCCTATAATATGATTCAACAATAGTGCACCAGGCACTTAATTTGTAATACAAATTCAAACATTACCCCATATATATAATATAATGAAATCTTACGCATATCTCAAACGCCTAGAATCTGTTAGTCTTTTTTCTTCATAAAATAGCTAATTAAAAAAGCAAAACAGTATAAATTTATTCTTTTTAGCTCAAAAGTAGTTAAATTGAAGTGATTTATTTTGGGTGCACATATACAGCGCAAAGTAGTATTAAAGGGAGTTCAACTACAGAGTAAATGATATGCAAAAATCTTTTTTAACTAAATCTCAAACAAGTTGACTGATGATTAACTTGATTCATTTCTTCAATTAACTCAAGGAACAGTTTTAATGCCTAAATGCAATTAAAATTCAATAACTAAATTACAAGTGCTAATATGATTTCTTAACAAGGATTTTACTCTTCCTAAGTGCATACTCATAGACCATAGTCATAGTAATAAATTAACCAGTCTTCCTACAATAATTATGATCACTCTATATACATTGAGTATTAAATTTGATATATATAAAAGAATTAATTTAAATAGTCGTCCATTCAATCGCTTAAACTAAAAATAGCCAATATATATATATATATATATATATATATATATATATATATATATATATATATATATATATATATATATATATATATATATATATATATATATA